>NC_059646.1:3070073-3227573 GCF_020424385.1 Procambarus clarkii
GCGTGTTGATGGGGTCTGTTCCATTCCGTGAGAATCCCCACTAAAGATTCATTGTAACTGCTCCCTACCCATGACCTTTCCCTGTAGTGACATCCTTCCCCTACCTTTTCCCTAGGCCACGGAGCTGCCCTAGGGGCTAAGGCAGCCCCTGACCTAGGGGCTAAGGCAGCCCCTGACCTAGGGGCTAAGGCAGCCCCTGACCTAGGGGCTAAGGCAGCCCCTGACCTAGGGGCTAAGGCAGCCCTGACCTAGGGGCTAAGGCAGCCCCTGACCTAGGGGCTAAGGCAGCCCCTGACCTAGGGGCTAAGGCAGTCCCTGACCTAGGGGCTAAGGCAGCCCCTGACATGGGTGTAACACTGTAAAAGTGTTTGGGTTAGTTTATTTAAAATATATATAGAATATGAGTCACAGACAAGGATCTGAGAGGCGCCAGTTGTCGGCCTGAGATCTCACACCTCAAAGCGTTAATGACCCCAAGTGACCTGAGGTCAGATCATGAGAATTTCACCTTGCTTCCGCTAAGCGTATAATTGGAGCCGGGTAGCCTTCAAACATGCCGACGTTTAAGGAGTGGCTTGGTAGAGTGCCGGAGGCTATCTATTTGTGGGCGGAGTTAGCTACTAGGTTCCCCAATAAATACTCGGAGAACTATCGAGCATGAGGCATTAACGAGACAGAACAGCACACGAGCCAGGAGAGCCGAGAAGACGTCCCTAACAGGGAGGCTGTCGGCCGGCAGGGGCGAGACAGTCTCTGTCAAGCTACAGACCCCCCCCCCTCTCTATTCAACTTAGACTCAGTCCTCGGTGAGTGAACATTAAGGTGACTTGGTCGTGTTTACATATGTTGTGTGATGATCAGGGGCAGTCAAGTTGTAGGGTTCTCGAATTCTTGGATGATGACTCACTTTGAATATTAATCGTTAACATTTTAATTGGATTGCTTAAGTTATGATACTTATCATGAAAAATATAATTGTTGAATTTATTATTTAAATGGTCTTTCACTGTGTTCCTTAGAGTTTTGAGTTGAGGTGAGAAAGCCTCTGTGATTACTGGTTTCATGATTTAATGAGTACATGTTTGGAGTTGATACATGGTAATAACATCTTTTGAGAATATTTTGATACAGGCAAGTTCCATTCCTTGTCTTGTATGTAATGATCATGAATGGATGGTGGCAGCATGTCGTCTTCTACTATCTACTCTTCTACTTCTACTATCTACTCTTCTACTTCTACCTATCTACACCTCTCCCTCCACCCCCTCTCTAAACTCTCACTTTCAACTAATGACCCTCCTCGCTCCTCCCACCTCTCTCCCTCTCACCCCCAAGCCCTCACTAATTACTTCACTATTCATTTCTTTCCTTTCGTTTCCTCTTATACGTTTGTGGCAATGATTCTGTATTCTAGAGTTCTCTCTAGAGTTTCGGGTAACTGATCAAGTGACGGCGCCTTGTAGTCTTAGCACCTAGGTAGTCGAATACCTAGGTTACAAGGTGTTGAACGAGAGAGGTTGCCTTAGGATCTCTGGAGGGTGCTCTAGAATAGTTAGCTAACTGGGGACGGGATAACGGACTAGAGAGAGCTGTTTCCCCCGGCCTCGTTAATTAACTGGGGGGTGGAATAATGGACAAGATAGAGCTATTTCCCCCACCCCCCGTTACATGGGGGCTAAGGCAGCCCCTGACCTAGGGGCTAAGGCAGCCCCTGACCTAGGGGCTAAGGCAGCCCCTGACCTAGGGGCTAAGGCAGCCCCTGACCTAGGGGCTAAGGCAGCCCCTGACCTAGGGGTTAGGTCAGGGAGTTTGCCCTAAGACTCGAGGCTAGCCTCCTTACCTTTATAATCGGCCAATGTTTACACGTCGTGGTGGGGGGGGGGGGGGGTGTACTATAGCGACAGTTTGATGGATCAGCTATATCATGACCTTTGTGTGTTATGATAGCGGTTTATCTTCTCTTCCGGGTTCGATCCCCGGCGGAGGCGGAAACAAATGGACAGAGTTTCATTTACCCTGATGCATCTGTTCAGCTAGCAGTAAATAGGTACCTGGGAGTTAGACAGCTGCTACGGGCTGCTTCCTGGGGGTGGAGGCCTGGTCGAGGACCGGGCCGCGGGGACGCTAAGCCCCGAAATCATCTCAAGATAACGTGTTCACATGAACAAAGTCGACAGAGGCGCCAAGGTGTTACCCATGCATCCTATCTAGTTCTCAACAGCCAGTGTTATGATACATACCCGTTCCTGTATGAGATACAGCCATATGTATACAGTCCTATATGTACTGTATACTAAGTACTGTATGATACAGTACTCGGTTCAGGATAACTGGGAAGTTCTCTGAGGGACTGAGAGGCATTATATGGGGGTGTATCGCAACCTGTCCTCCTGCAACCCTGTCCTCCTGCAACCCTGTCCTCCTGCAACCCTGTCCTCCTGCAACCCTGTCCTCCTGCAACCCTGTCCTCCTGCAACCCTGTCCTCCTGCAACCCTGTCCTCCTGCAACCCTGTCCTCCTGCAACCCTGTCCTCCTGCAACCCTGTCCTCCTGCAACCCTGTCCTCCTGCAACCCTGTCCTCCTGCAACCCTGTCCTCCTGCAACCCTGTCCTCCTGCAACCCTGTCCTCTTGCAACCCTGTCCTCCTGCAACCCTGTCCTCCTGCAACCCTGTCCTCCTGCAACCCTGTCCTCCTGCAACCCTGTCCTCCTGCAACCCTGTCCTCCTGCAACCCTGTCCTCCTGCAACCTGTCCTCCTGCAACCTGTCCTCCTGCAACCTGTCCTCCTGCAACCCTGTCCTCCTGCAACCCTGTCCTCCTGCAACCCTGTCCTCCTGCAACCCTGTCCTCCTGCAACCTGTCCTCCTGCAACCCTGTCCTCCTGCAACCCTGTCCTCCTGCAACCTGTCCTCCTGCAACCCTGTCCTCCTGCAACCCTGTCCTCCTGCAACCTGTCCTCCTGCAACCTGTCCTCCTGCAACCTGTCCTCCTGCAACCTGTCCTCCTGCAACCTGTCCTCCTGCAACCTGTCCTCCTGCAACCTGTCCTCCTGCAACCTGTCCTCCTGCAACCTGTCCTCCTGCAACCTGTCCTCCTGCAACCTGTCCTCCTGCAACCTGTCCTCCTGCAACCTGTCCTCCTGCAACCTGTCCTCCTGCAACCTGTCCTCCTGCAACCTGTCCTCCTGCAACCTGTCCTCCTGCAACCTGTCCTCCTGCAACCTGTCCTCCTGCAACCTGTCCTCCTGCAACCTGTCCTCCTGCAACCTGCCTCCCTGTCCTCCTGCAACCTGTCCTCCTGCAACCTGTCCTCCTGCAACCTGTCCTCCTGCAACCTGTCCTCCTGCAACCTGTCCTCCTGCAACCTGTCCTCCTGCAACCTGTCCTCCTGCAACCTGTCCTCCTGCAACCTGTCCTCCTGCAACCTGTCCTCCTGCAACCTGTCCTCCTGCAACCTGTCCTCCTGCAACCTGTCCTCCTGCAACCTGTCCTCCTGCAACCTGTCCTCCTGCAACCTGTCCTCCTGCAACCTGTCCTCCTGCAACCTGTCCTCCTGCAACCTGTCCTCCTGCAACCTGTCCTCCTGCAACCTGTCCTCCTGCAACCCTGTCCCTGTCCTGTCCTCTGCAACCTGTCCTCCTGCAACCTGTCCTCCTGCAACCTGTCCTCCTGCAACCTGTCCTCCTGCAACCTGTCCTCCTGCAACCTGTCCTCCTGCAACCTGTCCTCCTGCAACCTGTCCTCCTGCAACCTGTCCTCCTGCAACCTGTCCTCCTGCAACCTGTCCTCCTGCAACCTGTCCTCCTGCAACCTGTCCTCCTGCAACCTGTCCTCCTGCAACCTGTCCCTCCTGCAACCTGTCCTCCTGCAACCTGCAACCTGTCCTCCTGCAACCTGTCCTCCTGCAACCTGTCCTCCTGCAACCTGTCCTCCTGCAACCTGTCCTCCTGCAACCTGTCCTCCTGCAACCTGTCCTCCTGCAACCTGTCCTCCTGCAACCTGTCCTCCTGCAACCTGTCCTCCTGCAACCTGTCCTCCTGCAACCTGTCCTCCTGCAACCTGTCCTCCTGCAACCTGTCCTCCTGCAACCTGTCCTCCTGCAACCTGTCCTCCTGCAACCTGTCCTCCTGCAACCTGTCCTCCTCCTGCAACCTGTCCTCCTGCAACCTGTCCTCCTGCAACCTGTCCTCCTGCAACCTGTCCTCCTGCAACCTGTCCTCCTGCAACCTGTCCTCCTGCAACCTGTCCTCCTGCAACCTGTCCTCCTGCAACCTGTCCTCCTGCAACCTGTCCTCCTGCAACCTGTCCTCCTGCAACCTGTCCTCCTGCAACCTGTCCTCCTGCAACCTGTCCTCCTGCAACCTGTCCTCCTGCAACCTGTCCTCCTGCAACCTGTCCTCCTGCAACCTGTCCTCCTGCAACCTGTCCTCCTGCAACCTGTCCTCCTGCAACCTGTCCTCCTGCAACCTGTCCTCCTGCAACCTGTCCTCCTGCAACCTGTCCTCCTGCAACCTGTCCTCCTGCAACCTGTCCTCCTGCAACCTGTCCTCCTGCAACCTGTCCTCCTGCAACCTGTCCTCCTGCAACCTGTCCTCCTGCAACCTGTCCTCCTGCAACCTGTCCTCCTGCAACCTGTCCTCCTGCAACCTGTCCTCCTGCAACCTGTCCTCCTGCAACCTGTCCTCCTGCAACCTGTCCTCCTGCAACCTGTCCTCCTGCAACCTGTCCTCCTGCAACCTGTCCTCCTGCAACCTGTCCTCCTGCAACCTGTCCTCCTGCAACCTGTCCTCCTGCAACCTGTCCTCCTGCAACCTGTCCTCCTGCAACCTGTCCTCCTGCAACCTGTCCTCCTGCAACCTGTCCTCCTGCAACCTGTCCTCCTACAACCTCCTCCTGCAACCTGTCCTCCTGCAACCTGTCCTCCTACAACCTGTCCTCCTACAACCTGTCCTCCTGCAACCTGTCCTCCTGCAACCTGTCCTCCTGCAACCTGTCCTCCTGCAACCTGTCCTCCTGCAACCTGTCCTCCTGCAACCTGTCCTCCTGCAACCTGTCCTCCTGCAACCTGTCCTCCTGCAACCTGTCCTCCTGCAACCTGTCCTCCTGCAACCTGTCCTCCTGCAACCTGTCCTCCTGCAACCTGTGCAACCTGTCCTCCTGCAACCTGTCCTCCTGCAACCTGTCCTCCTGCAACCTGTCCTCCTGCAACCTGTGCAACCTGTCCTCCTGCAACCTGTCCTCCTGCAACCTGTCCTCCTGCAACCTGTCCTCCTGCAACCTGTCCTGTCCTCCTGCAACCTGTCCTCCTGCAACCTGTCCTCCTGCAACCTGTCCTCCTGCAACCTGTCCTCCTGCAACCTGTCCTCCTGCAACCTGTCCTCCTGCAACCTGTCCTCCTGCAACCTGTCCTCCTGCAACCTGTCCTCCTGCAACCTGTCCTCCTGCAACCTGTCCTCCTGCAACCTGTCCTCCTGCAACCTGTCCTCCTGCAACCTGTCCTCCTGCAACCTGTCCTCCTGCAACCTGTCCTCCTGCAACCTGTCCTCCTGCAACCTGTCCTCCTGCAACCTGTCCTCCTGCAACCTGTCCTCCTGCAACCTGTCCTCCTGCAACCTGTCCTCCTGCAACCTGTCCTCCTGCAACCTGTCCTCCTGCAACCTGTCCTCCTGCAACCTGTCCTCCTGCAACCTGTCCTCCTGCAACCTGTCCTCCTGCAACCTGTCCTCCTGCAACCTGTCCTCCTGCAACCTGTCCTCCTGCAACCTGTCCTCCTGCAACCTGTCCTCCTGCAACCTGTCCTCCTGCAACCTGTCCTCCTGCAACCTGTCCTCCTGCAACCTGTCCTCCTGCAACCTGTCCTCCTGCAACCTGTCCTCCTGCAACCTGTCCTCCTGCAACCTGTCCTCCTGCAACCTGTCCTCCTGCAACCTGTCCTCCTGCAACCTGTCCTCCTGCAACCTGCAACCCTCCTGCAACCTGTCCTCCTGCAACCTGTCCTCCTGCAACCTGTCCTCCTGCAACCTGTCCTCCTGCAACCTGTCCTCCTGCAACCTGTCCTCCTGCAACCTGTCCTCCTGCAACCTGTCCTCCTGCAACCTGTCCTCCTGCAACCTGTCCTCCTGCAACCTGTCCTCCTGCAACCTGTCCTCCTGCAACCTGTCCTCCTGCAACCTGTCCTCCTGCAACCTGTCCTCCTGCAACCTGTCCTCCTGCAACCTGTCCTCCTGCAACCTGTCCTCCTACAACCTGTCCTCCTACAACCTGTCCTCCTACAACCTGTCCTCCTGCAACCTGTCCTCCTGCAACCTGTCCTCCTGCAACCTGTCCTCCTACAACCTGTCCTCCTACAACCTGTCCTCCTGCAACCTGTCCTCCTACAACCTGTCCTCCTGCAACCTGTCCTCCTGCAACCTGTCCTCCTGCAACCTGTCCTCCTGCAACCTGTCCTCCTGCAACCTGTCCTCCTGCAACCTGTCCTCCTGCAACCTGTCCTCCTGCAACCTGTCCTCCTGCAACCTGTCCTCCTACAACCTGTCCTCCTGCAACCTGTCCTCCTGCAACCTGTCCTCCTGCAACCTGTCCTCCTGCAACCTGTCCCTGTCCTCCTGCAACCTGTCCTCCTGCAACCTGTCCTCCTGCAACCTGTCCTCCTGCAACCTGTCCCTGTCCTCCTGCAACCTGTCCTCCTGCAACCTGTCCTCCTGCAACCCTGTCCTCCTGCAACCTGTCCTCCTGCAACCTGTCCTCCTGCAACCTGTCCTCCTGCAACCTGTCCTCCTGCAACCTGTCCTCCTGCAACCTGTCCTCCTGCAACCTGTCCTCCTGCAACCTGTCCTCCTGCAACCTGTCCTCCTGCAACCTGTCCTCCTGCAACCTGTCCTCCTGCAACCTGTCCTCCTGCAACCCTGTCCTCCTGCAACCTGTCCTCCTGCAACCTGTCCTCCTGCAACCTGTCCTCCTGCAACCTGTCCTCCTGCAACCTGTCCTCCTGCAACCTGTCCTCCTGCAACCTGTCCTCCTGCAACCTGTCCTCCTGCAACCTGTCCTCCTGCAACCTGTCCTCCTGCAACCCTGTCCTCCTGCAACAACCCTGTCCTCCTACAACCTGTCCTCCTGCAACCCTGTCCTCCTGCAACCTGTCCTCCTGCAACCTGTCCTCCTGCAACCTGTCCTCCTGCAACCTGTCCTCCTGCAACCTGTCCTCCTGCAACCTGTCCTCCTGCAACCTGTCCTCCTGCAACCCTGTCCTCCTGCAACCTGTCCTCCTACAACCTGTCCTCCTACAACCTGTCCTCCTGCAACCTGTCCTCCTGCAACCTGTCCTCCTACAACCTGTCCTCCTGCAACCTGTCCTCCTGCAACCTGTCCTCCTGCAACCTCCTGTCCTCCTGCAACCTGTCCTCCTACAACCTGTCCTCCTGCAACCTGTCCCTGTCCTCCTGCAACCTGTCCTCCTGCAACCTGTCCTCCTGCAACCTGTCCTCCTGCAACCCTGTCCTCCTGCAACCTGTCCTCCTGCAACCTGTCCTCCTGCAACCTGTCCTCCTGCAACCTGTCCTCCTGCAACCTGTCCTCCTGCAACCTGTCCTCCTGCAACCTGTCCTCCTGCAACCTGTCCTCCTGCAACCTGTCCTCCTGCAACCTGTCCTCCTGCAACCTGTCCTCCTGCAACCTGTCCTCCTGCAACCTGTCCTCCTGCAACCTGTCCTCCTGCAACCTGTCCTCCTGCAACCTGTCCTCCTGCAACCTGTCCTCCTGCAACCTGTCCTCCTACAACCTGTCCTCCTGCAACCTGTCCTCCTGCAACCTGTCCTCCTGCAACCTGTCCTCCTGCAACCTGTCCTCCTGCAACCTGTCCTCCTGCAACCTGTCCTCCTGCAACCCTGTCCTCCTGCAACCTGTCCTCCTGCAACCTGTCCTCGTGCAACCTGTCCTCCTGCAACCTGTTCTCCTACAACCTGTCCTCCTACAACCTGTCCTCCTGCAACCTGTTCTCCTGCAACCTGTCCTCCTACAACCTGTCCTCCTGCAACCTGTCCTCCTGCAACCTGTCCTCCTGCAACCTGTCCTCCTGCAACCTGTCCTCCTGCAACCTGTCCTCCTCCTCCTACAACCTGTCCTCCTGCAACCTGTCCTCCTGCAACCTGTCCTCCTACAACCCGTCCTCCTACAACCTGTCCTCCTGCAACCTGTCCTCCTGCAACCTGTCCTCCTGCAACCTGTCCTCCTGCAACCTGTCCTCCTACAACCTGTCCTCCTGCAACCTGTCCTCCTACAACCTGTCTGTCCTGCAACCTGTCCTCCTACAACCTGTCCTCCTGCAACCTGTCCTCCTGCAACCTGTCCTCCTGCAACCTGTCCCCTGCAACCTCCTCCTGCAACCTGTCCTCCTGCAACCTGTCCTCCTGCAACCTGTCCTCCTGCAACCTGTCCTCCTGCAACCTGTCCTCCTGCAACCTGTCCTCCTGCAACCTGTCCTCCTGCAACCTGTCCTCCTACAACCTGTCCTCCTACAACCTGTCCTCCTGCAACCTGTCCTCCTGCAACCTGTCCTCCTACAACCTGTCCTCCTACAACCTGTCCTCCTGCAACCTGTCCTCCTGCAACCTGTCCTCCTACAACCTGTCCTCCTGCAACCTGTCCTCCTGCAACCTGTCCTCCTGCAACCTGTCCTCCTACAACCTGTCCTCCTGCAACCTGTCCTCCTACAACCTGTCCTCCTGCAACCTGTCCTCCTACAACCTGTCCTCCTACAACCTGTCCTCCTACAACCTGTCCTCCTGCAACAACCTGTCCTCCTACAACCTGTCCTCCTACAACCTGTCCTCCTGCAACCTGTCCTCCTGCAACCTGTCCTCCTGCAACCTGTCCTCCTGCAACCTGTCCTCCTGCAACCTGTCCTCCTGCAACCTGTCCTCCTGCAACCTGTCCTCCTGCAACCTGTCCTCCTACAACCTGTCCTCCTACAACCTGTCCTCCTGCAACCTGTCCTCCTACAACCTGTCCTCCTGCAACCTGTCCTCCTACAACCTGTCCTCCTGCAACCTGTCCTCCTACAACCTGTCCTCCTGCAACCTGTCCTCCTACAACCTGTCCTCCTGCAACCTGTCCTCCTGCAACCTGTCCTCCTGCAACCTGTCCTCCTACAACCTGTCCTCCTACAACCTGTCCTCCTGCAACCTGTCCTCCTACAACCTGTCCTCCTGCAACCTGTCCTCCTACAACCTGTCCTCCTACAACCTGTCCTCCTACAACCTGTCCTCCTACAACCTGTCCTCCTACAACCTGTCCTCCTACAACCTGTCCTCCTACAACCTGTCCTCCTACAACCTGTCCTCCTACAACCTGTCCTCCTACAACCTGTGTCTCCTACAACCTGTCCTCCTGCAACCTGTCCTCCTGCAACCTGTCCTCCTTACAACCTGTCCTCCTGCAACCTGTCCTCCTGCAACCTGTCCTCCTACAACCTGTCCTCCTACAACCTGTCCTCCTGCAACCTGTCCTCCTGCAACCAACCTGTCCTCCTACAACCTGTCCTCCTGCAACCCTGTCCTCCTGCAACCTGTCCTCCTGCAACCTGTCCTCCTGCAACCTGTCCTCCTGCAACCTGTCCTCCTACAACCTGTCCTCCTGCAACCTGTCCTCCTGCAACCTGTCCTCCTACAACCCTGTCCCCTGTCCTGTCCCTACAACCTGTCCTCCTGCAACCTGTACTCATGCAACCTGTCCTCATGCAACCTGTCCTCCCACAACCTGTACTCATGCAACCTGTCCTCATGCAACCTGTCCTCCTGTAACCTGTCCTCCTGTAACCTGTACTCATGCAACCTGTCCTCCTACAACCTGTCCTCATACAACCTGTACTCCTACAACATGTCCTCCAACAACCTGTCCTCCTACAACCTGTCCTCCTACAACCTGTCCTCCTACAACCTGTCCTCCTACAACCTGTCCTCCTACAACCTGTCCTCCTGCAACCTGTCCTCCTGCAACCTGTCCTCCTGCAACCTGTCCTCCTGCAACCTGTCCTCCTACAACCTGTCCTCCTACAACCTGTCCTCCTGCAACCTGTCCTCCTGCAACCTGTCCTCCTGCAACCTGTCCTCCTGCAACCTGTCCTCCTGCAACCTGTCCTCCTGCAACCTGTCCTCCTGCAACCTGTCCTCCTGCAACCTGTCCTCCTGCAACCTGTCCTCCTGCAACCTGTCCTCCTACAACCTGTCCTCCTGCAACCTGTCCTCCTACAACCTGTCCTCCTACAACCTGTCCTCCTACAACCTGTCCTCCTACAACCTGTCCTCCTACAACCTGTCCTCCTGCAACCTGTCCTCCTGCAACCTGTCCTCCTGCAACCTGTCCTCCTACAACCTGTCCTCCTACAACCTGTCCTCCTGCAACCTGTCCTGTCCTCCTGCAACCTGTCCTCCTGCAACCTGTCCTCCTGCAACCTGTCCTCCTGCAACCTGTCCTCCTGCAACCTGTCCTCCTGCAACCTGTCCTCCTGCAACCTGTCCTCCTGCAACCTGTCCTCCTGCAACCTGTCCTCCTGCAACCTGTCCTCCTGCAACCTGTCCTCCTGCAACCTGTCCTCCTGCAACCCTGTCCTCCTGCAACCTGTCCTCCTGCAACCTGTCCTCCTGCAACCTGTCCTCCTGCAACCTGTCCTCCTGCAACCTGTCCTCCTGCAACCCTGTCCTCCTGCAACCTGTCCTCCTGCAACCCTGTCCTCCTGCAACCTGTCCTCCTGCAACCTGTCCTCCTGCAACCTGTCCTCCTGCAACCTGTCCTCCTGCAACCCTGTCCTCCTGCAACCTGTCCTCCTGCAACCTGTCCTCCTGCAACCTGTCCTCCTGCAACCTGTCCTCCTGCAACCTGTCCTCCTGCAACCTGTCCTCCTGCAACCTGTCCTCCTGCAACCTGTCCTCCTGCAACCTGTCCTCCTGCAACCTGTCCTCCTGCAACCTGTCCTCCTGCAACCTGTCCCCCTGCAACCTGTCCTCCTGCAACCTGTCCCCCTGCAACCTGTCCTCCTGCAACCTGTCCCCCTGCAACCTGTCCTCCTGCAAAGACCTGTCCAAAGCTACTGACCACAGCACGACGCTACTGACCACAGCGCGACGCTACTGACCACAGCGCGACGCTACTGACCACAGCAGGACCGTACTGACCACAGCGCGACGCAACTGACCACAGCGCGACGCTACTGACCACAGCGCGACGCTACTGACCACAGCGCGACGCTACTGACCACAGCGCGACGCTACTGACCACAGCGCGACGCTACTGACCACAGCGCGACGCTACTGACCACAGCGCGACGCTACTGACCACAGCGCGACGCTACTGACCACAGCGCGACGCTACTGACCACAGCGCGACGCTACTGACCACAGCGCGACGTTACTGACCACAGCGCGACGCTACTGACCACAGCACGACGCTACTGACCACAGCGCGACGCTACTGACCACAGCGCGACGCTACTGACCACAGCGCGACGCTACTGACCACAGCACGACGCTACTGACCACAGCACGACGCTACTGACCACAGCACGACGCTACTGACCACAGCACGACGCTACTGACCACAGCAGGACGCTACTGACCACAGCACGACGCTACTGACCACAGCACGACGCTACTGACCACAGCACGACGCTACTGACCACAGCACGACGCTACTGACTACAGCACGACGCTACTGACCACAGCGCGACGCTACTGACCACAGCAGGACCCTACTGACCACAGCACGACGCTACTGACCACAGCACGACGCTACTGACCACAGCTCGACGCTACTGACCACAGCAGGACCCTACTGACCACAGCACGACGCTACTGACCACAGCTCGACGCTACTGACCACAGCAGGACGCTACTGACCACAGCAGGACGCTACTGACCACAGCACGACGCTACTGACCACAGCAGGACGCTACTGACCACAGCACGACACTACTGACCACAGCACGACGCTACTGACCACAGCACGACGCTACTGACCACAGCACGACGCTACTGACCACAGCACGACGCTACTGACCACAGCACGACGCTACTGACCACAGCACGACGCTACTGACCACAGCAGGACGCTACTGACCACAGCAGGACGCTACTGCCCACAGCAGGACGCTACTGACCACAGCAGGACGCTACTGACCACAGCACGACGCTACTGACCACAGCAGGACGCTACTGACCACAGCACGACGCTACTGACCACAGCACGACGCTACTGACCACAGCACGACGCTACTGACCACAGCGCGACGCTACTGACCACAGCAGGACGCTACTGACCACAGCAGGACCCTACTGACCACAGCACGACGCTACTGACCACAGCACGACGCTACTGACCACAGCAGGACGCTACTGACCACAGCACGACGCTACTGACCACAGCAGGACGCTACTGACCACAGCACGACGCTACTGACCACAGCACGACGCTACTGACCACAGCACGACGCTACTGACCACAGCAGGACCCTACTGACCACAGCAGGACGCTACTGACCACAACACGACGCTACTGACCACAGCAGGACGCTACTGACCACAGCACGACGCTACTGACCACAGCACGACGCTACTGACCACAGCACGACGCTACTGACCACAGCACGACGCTACTGACCACAGCACGACGCTACTGACCACAGCACGACGCTACTGACCACAGCAGGACGCTACTGACCACAGCAGGACCCTACTGACCACAGCAGGACCCTACTGACCACAGCAGGACCCTACTGACCACAGCAGGACCCTACTGACCACAGCAGGACCCTACTGACCACAGCACGACGCTACTGACCACAGCAGGACGCTACTGACCACAGCACGACGCTACTGACCACAGCAGGACGCTACTGACCACAGCACGACGCTACTGACCACAGCGCGACGCTACTGACCACAGCAGGACCCTACTGACCACAGCAGGACCCTACTGACCACAGCAGGACCCTACTGACCACAGCAGGACGCTACTGACCACAGCACGACGCTACTGACCACAGCACGACGCTACTGACCACAGCAGGACGCTACTGACCACAGCACGACGCTACTGACCACAGCACGACGCTACTGACCACAGCACGACGCTACTGACCACAGCACGACGCTACTGACCACAGCACGACGCTACTGACCACAGCACGACGCTACTGACCACAGCACGACGCTACTGACCACAGCACGACGCTACTGACCACAGCAGGACCCTACTGACCACAGCACGACGCTACTGACCACAGCACGACGCTACTGACCACAGCAGGACGCTACTGACCACAGCAGGACGCTACTGACCACAGCAGGACGCTACTGACCACAGCAGGACGCTACTGACCACAGCAGGACCCTACTGACCACAGCACGACGCTACTGACCACAGCAGACGCACAAAACCTGAATATAGATCAATACTAAAGAGCAAACATATCCCCGGGGCTGAACGCTAGTCATCAAGTCTATACAATACCTCACCAGAATACCATCATACGAGACCTCTGCCAACAAGGAATTGTGTTCAAAATGAACAGGAAGCTGCAGGCTGCCACCAGGAGTAGTGAAGGAAGGTTCAATATGAACAGGAAGCTGCAGGCTGCCACCAGGAGTAGTGAAGGAAGGTTCAATATGAACAGGAAGCTGCAGGCTGCCACCAGGAGTAGTGAAGGAAGGTTCAATATGAACAGGAAGCTGCAGGCTGCCACCAGGAGTAGTGAAGGAAGGTTCAATTTGAACAGGAAGCTGCAGGCTGCCACCAGGAGTAGTGAAGGAAGGTTCAATATGAACAGGAAGCTGCAGGCTGCCACCAGGAGTAGTGAAGGAAGGTTCAATATGAACAGGAAGCTGCAGGCTGCCACCAGGAGTAGTGAAGGAAGGTTCAATATGAACAGGAAGCTGCAGGCTGCCACCAGGAGTAGTGAAGGAAGGTTCAATATGAACAGGAAGCTGCAGGCTGCCACCAGGAGTAGTGAAGGAAGGTTCAATATGAACAGGAAGCTGCAGGCTGCCACCAGGAGTAGTGAAGGAAGGTTCAATTTGAACAGGAAGCTGCAGGCTGCCACCAGGAGTAGTGAAGGAAGGTTCAATATGAACAGGAAGGTTCCTCCTTTAGCTGGTTCACAACCTTTGTGAGCCAGCAGCATACAAGGGACCAAGGCATAGTGGGCAAGGCATAGTGTACAAGGGCGCAAGGCATAGTGGATAAGGGAGCAAGGCATAGTGGACAAGGGACCAAGGCATAGTGGGCAAGGCATAGTGGATAAGGGAGCAAGGCATAGTGGATAAGGGAGCAAGGCATAGTGGACAAGGCATAGTGTACAAGGGAGCAAGGCATAGTGGATAAGGGAGCAAGGCATAGTGGACAAGAGACCAAGGCATAGTGTACAAGAGACCAAGGCATAGTGGACAAGGGACCAAGGCATAGTGTACAAGGGACCAAGGCATAGTGTACAAGAGACCAAGGCATAGTGGACAAGAGACCAAGGCATAGTGTACAAGAGACCAAGGCATAGTGGACAAGAGACCAAGGCATAGTGGACAAGAGACCAAGGCATAGTGGACAAGAGACCAAGGCATAGTGGACAAGAGATCAAGGCATTGTGTACAAGAGACCAAGGCATAGTGGACAAGGGACCAAGGCATAGTGTACAAGGGAGCAAGGCATAGTGTACAAGAGACCAAGGCATAGTGGACAAGGGACCAAGGCTTAATGAACAAGGCACCAAGGCATAATGAACAAGGCACCAAGGCATAATGGGCAAGGCATAGTGGACAAGGGAGCAAGGCATAGTGGGCAAGACATAGTGTACAAGGCACCAAGGCATAGTGTACAAGGCACCAAGGCATAGTGTACAAGGCACCAAGGCATAGTGTACAAGGCACCAAGGCATAGTGGACAAGGCACCAAGGCATAGTGAACAACAAGTCAGTGAGTGCTCAACACGTATTACAAGCGCTGCCTTACTCTCCACGAAGTCGCCCTCTTCAGCGCCTTGGACTGCCGCTCCTGTAGGGGCCGAGGCGTGGCGCAGGAAAACACATATGTGGTTTAGGCTCCCCCCCAGGGAGTGGGGGGGGGGGGGTCAAGGGGACTACAGTGTCATAGCACAATAGGCACTATTCTAGCCCTACATATGTGGTACAGCAAAGGCAGCTCATCCTCTGAATATGTGTAGGTGTAACAGCACATATGTAATTATGTACTATACCTAGTAGTCAGGAATTGTACTTATTTTCACTTAGTATTAAACTGTACTGTCAAATATGTTGTGAATATTTAAGTTTACCTGAAATGGTGATTAGAAAGCCACGACCTAACCTAACCTTCTTAGTGTTTGAGGACAAGCATTTTATTGCTTCTTATTTGCAGTTAGTACTTAACCTATATTGATATTACAGTTTTATAATACTAAAATATTCAATAAATTGTAAAGTAACTCAGGATATTTTTAAATTGTATAAAATATTTATTGCTTAATAAAACTGAAAAAGAAATTCCTGATATTTAAAACTTGTGTATAGAGAATTGAACTTGAAAACTTTATCCTAAAATTCTGAGTGTCTTAAAACGCTAATATATGGAGAGATAAATGTAAAAGCCCCATAAGTGCAATTATGTACTATACAACAGTCAGGAAATGTACTTATATTAAGTATTAAAACATACTGTCTATTCGGAGGATGAGTTGCACTTCCAACCACATATATCATCACACAAGTGCCCGGCACTATACACATTTTGCAAATCATTTTAACACACATGCATGAATTCTATACAAAAAAAACTCTATATTACAATATACGCAAGACTTGTAAAAAGCTCCTAATACGAAAATAAAAAGCAAAATTTACAGTAAAAGTTAATTAATATAAGACTCACGTTTAGCTTGCCTAGCGTAGTACCAGCGATGTGGCGCGTAGAGCAGGCGATCAGCGCTGGCTGACCGCTGAACAAGCCCATGGTGCCAATTCTTTTTGGCCAGTTCAGAGCCCCAATAAACCACGCTGCTGTCACTCAGGCTTCGGGTCAGCCTACGCGGGGATCCGAACCTTGTGCTGCTCCGTCACCGTCACGCCAGCGACGTCCAGCGTCACAATTTAAATATGATTATATTTTATACTGGTCGGAGGTCTGATTTTATTTCAAAAATTATTATTTGCGATTTATGTACAAATGTATGAATGTTAAATTTTTAGCGTTTTGAGCAAAGGACATTGTTTTTATCACTCTGATTTAGCAGAAAGACATACACACTGCAGGATGTCACACACACACACACACACACACACACACACACACACACACACACACACACACACACACACACACACACACACACATGATAGGGAAATGGGACAGGAGTCATTCCTGTAAACAACCGATAGCTAGAAAGGCGGGATCCAAGAGTCAATGCTCGATCCTGCAAGCACATATAGGTGAGTACATATAGGTGAGTACACACACACACACACACACAGCAGCATACTACACACTGTAGCACCAACACCGTCACACTGTAGCACCAACACCGTCACACTGTAGCACCAACACCGTCACACTGTAGCACCAACACCGTCACACTGTAGCACCAACACCGTCACACTGTAGCACCAACACCGTCACACTGCAGCACCAACACCGTCACACTACACACTGTAGCACCAACACCGTCACACTGTAGCACCAACACCGGCACACTGTAGCACCAACACCGGCACACTGTAGCACCAACACCGTCACACTGTAGCACCAACACCGTCACACTGTAGCACCAACACCGTCACACTGTAGCACCAACACCGTCACACTGTAGCACCAACACCGTCACACTGTAGCACCAACACCGTCACACTGTAGCACCAACACCGTCACACTGTAGCACCAACACCGTCACACTGTAGCACCAACACCGTCACACTGTAGCACCAACACCGTCACACTGTCAAGGAGGTGTGTGAAGAACTCAACAAGAGATTCCAGGAGGTCTTCACAATAGAACAAGGAGAAGCCCCTGCACTAAATGAGGAGGCAGCAACCTTGGAAACCTTGGAGGAATTTGACCTCACCAGTGATGAGGTCAAAAGGTGTCTGCTGGAGCTAGATGTGACAAAGGCTGTTGGGCCTGATAGAATCTCACCATGGATACTAAAGGAAGGTGCAGAAGCACTAAGTGTGCCACTCTCTATGGTGTATAACAGGTCACTGGAAACAGGAGACTTACCAGAAAGTTGGAAGACAGCTAACGTGGTCCCAATATACAAAAAGGGTGACAGGCAAGAGGCACTGAATTACAGGCCAGTTTCCTTAACTTGTATACCATGCAAGGTGCTGGAGAAGATCGTGAGGAAAAGGCTCGTAGAGCATCTGGAGGGAAATAACTTTGTAACGCACCACCAACATGGGTTCAGAGATGGTAAATCGTGCCTCACAGGGTTAATAGAATTTTATGACCAGGCAACGAAAATTAGGCAGGAAAGAGAAGGGTGGGCCGACTGCATTTTCCTGGATTGCCAAAAAGCCTTTGACACAGTACCCCATAAAAGGCTGTTAAAAAAGTTGGAGCAACAGGCAGGAGTAAAAGGGAAGGTGCTCCAGTGGATAAGGGAGTACTTAAGCAACAGGAAACAGCGAGTAACGGTGAGGGGGGAGACATCAGAGTGGCGAGATGTCACCAGCGGAGTCCCACAGGGCTCAGTACTTGGACCCATCCTGTTTCTAATATATGTGAACGATCTTCCAGAGGGTATAGACTCATTCCTCTCGATGTTTGCTGATGATGCAAAAATTATGAGAAGAATCAAGACGGATGAAGATAGACAGAGACTACAGGATGACCTGGATAAACTGGAGGAATGGTCTAGAAAATGGCTGCTGAAGTTCAACTCTGGAAAGTGTAAGGTGATGAAATTAGGCGAAGGGAGCAGGAGGCTGATCACAAGGTATCATCTGGGAGGGGAAATCCTGCAAGAATCAAATAGAGAGAAGGATCTGGGGGTTGATATCACACCGAACCTGTCCCCAGAGGCCCACATCAAAAGAATATCATCAGCGGCATATGCTAGACTGGCCAACATAAGAACTGCCTTCAGAAACTTGTGAAAGGAATCTTTCAGAACCCTGTATACCACTTATGTAAGACCAATCCTGGAGTATGCAGCTCCAGCCTGGAGTCCATACCTAGTTAAACACAAGACAAAGTTAGAGAAGATTCAGCGGTATGCCTCCAGGCTCGTCCCGGAACTGAGAGGATTGAGCTACGAGGAAAGGCTAAAGGAGCTGAACCTCACATCCCTGGAAAACAGAAGAGTAAGGGGAGACATGATAACCACCTACAAAATTCTCAGGGGAATTGACAGGGTGGACAAAGACAAACTCTTCAGCACGGGTGGGACACGAACAAGGGGACACAGGTGGAAACTTAGTACCCAGATGAGCCACAGAGACGTTAGAAAGAATTTTTTCAGTGTCAGAGTAGTTAATAAATGGAATGCACTAGGAAGTGATGTGGTGGAGGCTGACTCCATACACAGTTTCAAATGTAGATATGATAAGAGCCCAGTAGGCTCAGGAATCTGTACACCAGTTGATTGACAGTTGAGAGGCGGGACCAAAGAGCCAAAGCTCAACCCCCGCAAGCACAATTAGGTGAGTACAATTAGGTGAGTACTGTAGCACCAACACCGTCACACTGTAGCACCAACACCGTCACACTGTAGCACCAACACCGTCACACTGTAGCACCAACACCGTCACACTGTAGCACCAACACCGTCACACTGTAGCACCAACACCGTCACACTGTAGCACCAACACCGTCACACTGTAGCACCAACACCGTCACACTGTAGCACCAACACCGTCACACTGCAGCACCAACACCGTCACACTGCAGCACCAACACCGTCACACTGTAGCACCAGCACCGTCACACTACACACTGTAGCACCAACACCGTCACACTACACACTGTAGCACCAACACCGTCACACTACACACTGTAGCACCAACACCGTCACACTGTAGCACCAACACCGTAGTAGTAGGGATGGCAACGCACAGGTGATTTTTTTTTGGGGGGAAAAAATCACGCGTGTGAGCCATGGTTTTCAGGTCCAAAGGGGAAAAAATCACGCGTGTGAGCCATGGTTTTCAGGTTCCAAAATCACGCGTGTGAGCCAATGTTTTCAGGTTCCAATATCGTCTGTGTGAGCCAGGGTTTTCAGGTAAATTTTATGTCTCAGATTTTAGAAGTTTGTTAAAGTTCTTATGAGAAAAATAATTTCCGAGACATAGAAGTTTGTTAAGGCCTTATGGGACAAATTCAAGTAACGTATGTAGCTCTTTAGGGCTTCCAGGAGAACTCTACGGACATATTTTACATGTTTTCAACTTACAAAATCGTCTATGTAAGCCTTAGTTATTCATATAAATTTAGAAAATCACCTGTGTGAGCCAGGGTTTTCAGTGTTTCGTACATCACACCCCCCTCCCTCCCTCCCCCCTTACCTCGCAATCTCTCGCGTCACCTTTATTTACCTTACGCCCGGCCAGCCAGACCTCTTATCTTATCTTCTCCATAATAATATCTCAACCGTCCCTCCTCTCTCTCTCTCTCCTTTCATTCAGTTCAGTTCAGCTATTTTCCAACATCGTATGTTTGCTCCTTTTCATTAAGCAAGTCAGTTTTACACAAATAAATCGTGTTAGTAAGCATGTTCTAGCTCACGTTCCCCCACCTTAGTCCCCTGTCGTATAATGAATACTATCATTCCAATCCCTCTAAAATTTAAAAATAATCATATTTCAAACGTAGTTCAATACAGTAATTTAGTTACCAAGCTCCAGCGCTTGTCCTCCGCCTTAGCTCTCTCTCGTATCTTCGTTAGTATCAGTCCAATTTCCCTGAAATTTTTACCCTCTGTATTTCAGGCACCATAAATAAGATCAAAACAGTTACCAAGCTCCAGCGCTTGTCCTCCAGCCTTAGCTCTCTCTCGTATCTTCGTTAGTAACAGTCCAATTTCCCTGAAATTTTTACCCTCTGTATTTCAGGCTCCGTAAATAAGATCAAAACAGATATCGAGCTCCAGCGCTTGTCCCCCACCTTAGTTCGTTTATACAAGATCGTTAGTAACAGTCCAATTTCCCTGAAATTTTTACCCTCTGTATTTCAGACACCGTAAATAAAATCAAGTCAGTTATCGAGCTCCAGCTCTCGTCCCCGCCTTAGTTCTCCTTCGTATCTTTGTAAATAACCCATCAATTTCCCTAAAATTTAAAGCAGACATACTTCAAAGTTAGTAAATAAAATCAAGTCAGTTATCGAGCTCCAGCTCTCGTCCCCGCCTTAGTTCTCTTTCATATCTTTGTAAATAAACCATCAATTTCCCTGAAATTTTTACCCGCTGTATTTCAGACATAGTAAATATGAAGTAAACAATTATAAAACTCTAGCTCTTGTCCTCTGTCCAAGCTCACTTTTGTAAAATCATTACTCTCAGTCCAAATCACCCAACTACATTTTCAGACATAGTAAATAAAAACCAGTTCAGTTATCAAGTTTCAACTCTTGTGCCCCAGCTTAGTTCATTTGTACAAGTTCTTTATTTTCCAACTAAATCACCCTGAGATTTAAGATCACCGTATTTCTAACGTAGTAAAATTAATCGGGGCATTAACCAAGCTCCATTTCCTCAGCCTTAGATCATCAGACATAAATATATTCGATCAAGTCCCTCTCCAGCCTATCTGTTTATCAGAGTATTTACTTTACCCTTCTCATCCCCAACGTATCAAAACCTTCAATAATCATACTGTATTTGCATATTTTCTCTATATTCAGCTGTGTTCTTCACATTTTGTCCATGTTTTCTATGTTCACTCCATGTTCTTCAAATGTTCACAGTCCCATTCAGTTTATATTTTCACAAGTATCTCCATTTTTTCTGTAATCTTTCTCTTAGTCTCATTACTTTCTCTACAAATTCTAGTCATATTTTCTATGTTTTCATGTTCATCACATGTTCTCTTTACAACTTTTATACTCAATATTCATGCTAACTTCCATATTTTGTGTTCTTTGCAATATTCATGTTCCTCTACAAGTTCATGTTCCTCACAAGATCACTTCGTTTTTTCACCTTCACTTACATGTTTTCTACATTCTTTTGTCATATTCTCCATGTTCTTCACAAGTCCATTATTCATTCTTTGTATTCCCTATTCTCCTTATCATGTTTTCATGTTCACTGTATTCATCAACTTTTCTTACATATGTTCTTTGCCATGTTCCCCATATGTTCTCTGGGTTTTTCCCCTTACATGTTATCTAACGTTCCTTAACTAAAAAATCTTTCACCAATCAACTAAAACATAGTCACTTTCGTCATTTCTCAACTAAACTTATTATCCAGTCAACTAAAAATTGTCAAAGGAAACTTTTTTCAGCACTTTCTTAACAGGCGCTATGTTTCATCAAGAAAAAATTGTCAAAGGAAACTTTCCAAAACTGTTCATAACTAGCTTTTATCCATCGTCAATCAACTAAAAATAATAACTTTCATCATTTCTTAACTAAACATATTCCCCATTCATCAGAAAATAACCGTGTTCATCATGTTTCATTGTCATTTCATAACTAAAATTATCTGCCAATCATCAGAAAAAGTCATGTTCATCATGTTTTGGCTTTTGCTCAACTAAAAGTATTCATCGGTCAACTAAAAATAGTTACTTCATCATGTTTCCTTGTCATTTCTTAACTGAAATATCACTTCTCTCATCTGAAAATAGTCAGGATTAACCTCATTCAACACCGTTCTTAACTAAAACAGCCTTTCGCTTAGCTAAAAATTGTCAAAGGAATCTTTTCAGCACTGTTCATAACTAACTTTATCCATAGTCAAGTAAGAAAATATAGTCAAAGATATCTATCATCGTCGTTCTTAACTGGCATTATACTTTGTGGAGCACTAAAATAGTCACTGTCGTCATATTTTGTCTTTTTTCCTCAACTAAAGAGTCAAATGTAACTTTTTCAACACTTTCGTAACTAAAATTATATGTCGCTAAGTAAGAAAAAATAGTCAAATGTAACTTTTTTCAGCACTTTCGTAAAAATTATATGTCGTTAAGTAAGAAAAATAGTCAAAGGTGCTCTCCGTAACACCAAAGTTACTCTTCGAGATAACAAAAAGACGCTCTCAAACACTCAAAAATTTACTCGCATCCTCAAAGTTATTCTCAGAGTCATCAAAAAGTTAATCTCAGTCATCAAAATGCTATTCTCCAAGTAGCTTTTCATTCATCAGAGAACTTTCTAAGACATCTTCGTTCATCAAAGTTGATCTCAGAGTTAGCAAAGGTAATCTCTAACTCACTCTCGTTCATCAAAGTTGTTTCAAAGACATCAAAGTTATTCAAAGAGCTAACAAAAGTTATTCTCAGAGTCACCTTCGTTCTTCAGAGAAACTTTCCAAAACATCTTTATTCATCAAAGTTATTCTCAGAGGCATAAAAGTCATTCTCAGAGCTATCAAACTTGTTCTCAAAGTCATCAAACTTATTCACAGAGTCATCAAAGTTAATCTAAGACATCATTTTTCATCAAAGATATTCTCTCTAAACCATCAATGTTCTTCTCTAAGACATAAAAGTTATTCTCAGAGACACCTTCGTTCGTCAGAGAAACTTTCAAAACATCTTTGTTCATCAAACTTGTTTTCAAAGTCATCAAAAGTTAATCTAAGACATCTTCTTTCATCAAAGTTATTTTCAGAGACATCTAAAGTTATTCTCAGAGCTATCAAACTTGTTCTCAGAGTCATCAAATGTTATTCTCGAAGTCATCAAAGTTATTTTCAGAGACATCTAAAGTTAATTTCTATGTTATAAAGTTATTCTCAGAGACATCTAAAGTTAATCTTGGTCATCAAAGTTATTTTCAGAGACATCTAAAGTTAATTTCTATGTTATAAAGTTATTCTCAGAGACATCTAAAGTTTAATCTTGGTCATCAAAGTTGTTCTCTAAACATCAATGTTGTTCTCCAAGACATCAAAGATGTTCTCAAAATCATAAAAGTTATTCCCAGAGCTATCAAAGTTAATCTCAGAGTTATCCAAAGAATAAAAAATATACAAAAAGGAGAAACAAAACTACATCTGAAAGGTTAGGAAAAGGATAATATATTCAACAAATACGTCAAAAAACACAATAAACTACATCTGAAAGGTTAGGTTAAAGGGTTGGGGAATAAGAATAAATGATAACAAACATACTAAATACACTAAGATTACAAGAGGTTAGGTTAAGGGGTTGGGGAATAAGAATAAATGATAACAAACATACTAAATACAACTTATGAGCAACTTGATGAACTTTAACAAATAACCCTTGATCTGCAAAAATGACCATTTGAGAAAATAGCCCTTGAAACGAGTAAGTTCCCATATATAACAAAAATCCTTTGAAATGGTTAAATACCCAATCTTAAGCAAATAACACTTGAAATGCAAAAACGTCCATTTGAGAAATTAACCCTTGAAATGAGTAAATGCCCATATATAGCAAAAATTCTTTGAAATGCTTAAATATCCAATCTCTAACAAATAGCAGTTGATCTGCAAAAATGACCATTTGAGAAATTAGCCCTTGAAACGAGTAAGTTCCCATATATAACAAAAATCCTTTGAAATGGTTAAGCACCCAATCTTTAACAAATTACACTTGAAATGCAAAAACTTCCATTTGAGAAATTAAACCTTGAAATGAGTAAATGCCCATATATAACAAAAATTCTTTGAAATGCTTAAATATCCAATCTCTAACAAATAGCACTTGAAATGCATAAGTGACCATTTGAGAAATTATAATTCTTTGAAATGCTTAAATATCCAATCTCTAACAAATAGCACTTGAAATGCATAAGTGACCATTTGAGAAATTAACTAATGAAATGAGTAAATGAATATGAGACAATGATTGACGAAACACAAAGACAAGAAGGAATACTTAAGTTAGATCATGTCTGGTTGGACTAGATAAGTTAGGATACATCAGTTTGGGAAAGTAAGATTAAGTTAGGTAAGACAAGTTAGGTTAGGATAGGATAGGTAAAGTTAGGTAAGATAGGGAAGGTAAGGTAAGTTATGTTAAGCAGAATAAGTTAGGTAAGTTAAGTTAGGATAGGTAAAGTTAGGTTAAGTTAGGGAAGGTAAGGTAAGTTATGTTAGGATAGGTAAAGTTAGGTAAGATAGGGAAGGTAAGGTAAGTTATGTTAGGATAGGTAAAGTTAGGTAAGATAGGGAAGGTAAGGTAAGGTATGTTAGGATAGGTAAAGCTAGGTTTAGGAACGTTACGTTAACTAAGTAACATTGGGTGGAGAGGATAGGTTACGTAGGTTTGAACAGTGTAGTTCAGAGAACAGTTTTAGGGTAAAGCAACTAAGAAAATATGTTTTAACAGAAATGCAGGTTTGGTATGAAAAGCTGAACTAGTTACATTTTGGAGAGAAAATTTTATGACTGAAGATGTCTTAAAGAATAACATGATGGAAGAAGGAGAGTTTCTTTGATGAATGAAGGTGTCTTAGAGAACAACTTTGGAGAACGAAGATGAATTAGAGATCGCTTTGATGACTCTGAGAATAACTCTGGTCAACGAATATGGATTGGAAAGTTTCTCTAATGAACGAAGGTGAGTTAAGATTAACTTTTATGATTTAGAGAACATCTTTGGTAGCTCTGAGAAAGACTTTGTTGTCTTAGAGAATAACTTTCAGGACTTAGAGAATGTCTTTGATGAATGGAAGTGAGTTAGAGAATAACATATCATGACTGAGAATAACTTTTGATAACTCTTAGAACAACTTTGATGTCTTAGAGAATAACTTTAGATGTCTCTGAGAATGTCTTTGGATAACTCTGAGATTAACTTTGATGTCTTTGAAACAACTTTGACGTCTCTTGGAATAACTTTTGTGGACATGAGAATATCTTTGGATAACTCTGAGATTAACTTTGATAGCTCTGGGAATAACTTTTATGATTTTGAGAACATCTTTGATGTCTTGGAGAACAACATTGATGTTTAGAGAACAACTTTGATGACCAAGATTAAACTTTAGATGTCTCTGAGAATAACTTTATAACATAGAAATTAACTTTAGATGTCTCTGAAAATAACTTTGATGACCAAGATTAACTTTAGATGTCTCTGAGAATAACTTTATAACATAGAAATTAACTTTAGATGTCTCTGAAAATAACTTTGATGACTTCGAGAATAACATTTGATGACTCTGAGAACAAGTTTGATAGCTCTGAGAATAACTTTAGATGTCTCTGAAAATAACTTTGATGAAAGAAGATGTCTTAGATTAACTTTTGATGACTTTGAAAACAAGTTTGATGAACAAAGATGTTTTGAAAGTTTCTCTGACGAACGAAGGTGTCTCTGAGAATAACTTTTATGTCTTAGAGAAGAACATTGATGGTTTAGAGAGAATATCTTTGATGAAAAATGATGTCTTAGATTAACTTTGATGACTCTGTGAATAAGTTTGATGACTTTGAGAACAAGTTTGATAGCTCTGAGAATGACTTTTATGCCTCTGAGAATAACTTTGATGAATAAAGATGTTTTGGAAAGTTTCTCTGAAGAACGAAGGTGACTCTGAGAATAACTTTTGTTAGCTCTTTGAATAACTTTGATGTCTTTGAAACAACTTTGATGAACGAGAGTGAGTTAGAGATTACCTTTGCTAACTCTGAGATCAACTTTGATGAACGAAGATGTCTTAGAAAGTTCTCTGATGAATGAAAAGCTACTTGGAGAATAGCATTTTGATGACTGAGATTAACTTTTTGATGACTCTGAGAATAACTTTGAGGATGCGAGTAAATTTTTGAGTGTTTGAGAGCGTCTTTTTGTTATCTCGAAGAGTAACTTTGGTGTTACGGAGAGCACCTTTGACTATTTTTCTTACTTAACGACATATAATTTTTACGAAAGTGCTGAAAAAAGTTACATTTGACTATTTTTTCTTACTTAGCGACATATAATTTTAGTTACGAAAGTGTTGAAAAAGTTACATTTGACTCTTTAGTTGAGGAAAAAGACAAAATATGACGACAGTGACTATTTTAGTGCTCCACAAAGTATAATGCCAGTTAAGAACGACGATGATAGATATCTTTGACTATATTTTCTTACTTGACTATGGATAAAGTTAGTTATGAACAGTGCTGAAAAGATTCCTTTGACAATTTTTAGCTAAGCGAAAGGCTGTTTTAGTTAAGAACGGTGTTGAATGAGGTTAATCCTGACTATTTTCAGATGAGAGAAGTGATATTTCAGTTAAGAAATGACAAGGAAACATGATGAAGTAACTATTTTTAGTTGACCGATGAATACTTTTAGTTGAGCAAAAGCCAAAACATGATGAACATGACTTTTTCTGATGATTGGCAGATAATTTTAGTTATGAAATGACAATGAAACATGATGAACACGGTTATTTTCTGATGAATGGGGAATATGTTTAGTTAAGAAATGATGAAAGTTATTATTTTTAGTTGATTGACGATGGATAAAAGCTAGTTATGAACAGTTTTGGAAAGTTTCCTTTGACAATTTTTTCTTGATGAAACATAGCGCCTGTTAAGAAAGTGCTGAAAAAAGTTTCCTTTGACAATTTTTAGTTGACTGGATAATAAGTTTAGTTGAGAAATGACGAAAGTGACTATGTTTTAGTTGATTGGTGAAAGATTTTTTAGTTAAGGAACGTTAGATAACATGTAAGGGGAAAAACCCAGAGAACATATGGGGAACATGGCAAAGAACATAAGTAAGAAAAGTTGATGAATACAGTGAACATGAAAACATGATAAGGAGAATAGGGAATACAAAGAATGAATAATGGACTTGTGAAGAACATGGAGAATATGACAAAAGAATGTAGAAAACATGTAAGTGAAGGTGAAAAAACGAAGTGATCTTGTGAGGAACATGAACTTGTAGAGGAACATGAATATTGCAAAGAACACAAAATATGGAAGTTAGCATGAATATTGAGTATAAAAGTTGTAAAGAGAACATGTGATGAACATGAAAACATAGAAAATATGACTAGAATTTGTAGAGAAAGTAATGAGACTAAGAGAAAGATTACAGAAAAAATGGAGATACTTGTGAAAATATAAACTGAATGGGACTGTGAACATTTGAAGAACATGGAGTGAACATAGAAAACATGGACAAAATGTGAAGAACACAGCTGAATATAGAGAAAATATGCAAATACAGTATGATTATTGAAGGTTTTGATACGTTGGGGATGAGAAGGGTAAAGTAAATACTCTGATAAACAGATAGGCTGGAGAGGGACTTGATCGAATATATTTATGTCTGATGATCTAAGGCTGAGGAAATGGAGCTTGGTTAATGCCCCGATTAATTTTACTACGTTAGAAATACGGTGATCTTAAATCTCAGGGTGATTTAGTTGGAAAATAAAGAACTTGTACAAATGAACTAAGCTGGGGCACAAGAGTTGAAACTTGATAACTGAACTGGTTTTTATTTACTATGTCTGAAAATGTAGTTGGGTGATTTGGACTGAGAGTAATGATTTTACAAAAGTGAGCTTGGACAGAGGACAAGAGCTAGAGTTTTATAATTGTTTACTTCATATTTACTATGTCTGAAATACAGCGGGTAAAAATTTCAGGGAAATTGATGGTTTATTTACAAAGATATGAAAGAGAACTAAGGCGGGGACGAGAGCTGGAGCTCGATAACTGACTTGATTTTATTTACTAACTTTGAAGTATGTCTGCTTTAAATTTTAGGGAAATTGATGGGTTATTTACAAAGATACGAAGGAGAACTAAGGCGGGGACGAGAGCTGGAGCTCGATAACTGACTTGATTTTATTTACGGTGTCTGAAATACAGAGGGTAAAAATTTCAGGGAAATTGGACTGTTACTAACGATCTTGTATAAACGAACTAAGGTGGGGGACAAGCGCTGGAGCTCGATATCTGTTTTGATCTTATTTACGGAGCCTGAAATACAGAGGGTAAAAATTTCAGGGAAATTGGACTGTTACTAACGAAGATACGAGAGAGAGCTAAGGCTGGAGGACAAGCGCTGGAGCTTGGTAACTGTTTTGATCTTATTTATGGTGCCTGAAATACAGAGGGTAAAAATTTCAGGGAAATTGGACTGATACTAACGAAGATACGAGAGAGAGCTAAGGCGGAGGACAAGCGCTGGAGCTTGGTAACTAAATTACTGTATTGAACTACGTTTGAAATATGATTATTTTTAAATTTTAGAGGGATTGGAATGATAGTATTCATTATACGACAGGGGACTAAGGTGGGGGAACGTGAGCTAGAACATGCTTACTAACACGATTTATTTGTGTAAAACTGACTTGCTTAATGAAAAGGAGCAAACATACGATGTTGGAAAATAGCTGAACTGAACTGAATGAAAGGAGAGAGAGAGAGAGGAGGGACGGTTGAGATATTATTATGGAGAAGATAAGATAAGAGGTCTGGCTGGCCGGGCGTAAGGTAAATAAAGGTGACGCGAGAGATTGCGAGGTAAGGGGGGAGGGAGGGAGGGGGGTGTGATGTACGAAACACTGAAAACCCTGGCTCACACAGGTGATTTTCTAAATTTATATGAATAACTAAGGCTTACATAGACGATTTTGTAAGTTGAAAACATGTAAAATATGTCCGTAGAGTTCTCCTGGAAGCCCTAAAGAGCTACATACGTTACTTGAATTTGTCCCATAAGGCCTTAACAAACTTCTATGTCTCGGAAATTATTTTTCTCATAAGAACTTTAACAAACTTCTAAAATCTGAGACATAAAATTTACCTGAAAACCCTGGCTCACACAGACGATATTGGAACCTGAAAACATTGGCTCACACGCGTGATTTTGGAACCTGAAAACCATGGCTCACACGCGTGATTTTTTCCCCTTTGGACCTGAAAACCATGGCTCACACGCGTGATTTTTTCCCCCCAAAAAAAAATCACCTGTGCGTTGCCATCCCTACTACTCACCGTCACACTGTAGCACCAGCACCGTCACACTACACATTGTAGCACCAACACCGTCCACTGTAGCACCAACACCGTCACACTGTAGCACCAACACCGTCACACTGTAGCACCAACACCGTCACACTGTAGCACCAACACCGTCACACTACACACTGAAGCACCAGCACCGTCACACTACACACTGTAGCACCAACACCGTCATACTACACACTGTAGCACCAACAGTCACACTACACACTGTAGCACCAACACCGTCACACTGTAGCACCAACACCGTCACACTGTAGCACCAACACCGTCACACTGTAGCACCAACACCGTCACACTACACATTGAAGCACCAACACCGTCACACTACACACTGTAGCACCAACACCGTCACACTGTAAAACCAACACCGTCACACTGTAGCACCAACACCGTCACACTGTAGCACCAACACCGTCACACTGTAGCACCAACACCGTCACACTGTAGCACCAACACCGTCACACTACACACTGTAGCACCAACACCGTTACACTACACACTGTAGCACCAACACCGTTACACTACACACTGTAGCACCAACACCGTCACACTGTAGCACCAACACCGTCACACTACACACTGTAGCACCAACATCGTTACACTACACACTGTAGCACCAACAACGTCACACTACACACTGCAGCACCAACACCGTCACACTACACACTGCAGCACCAACACCGTCACACTGTAACACCAACACCGTCACACTGTAGCACCAACACCGTCACACTGTAACACCAACACCGTCACACTGTAGCACCAACACCGTCACACTGTAGCACCAACACCGTCACACTGTAGCACCAACACCGTCACACTACACACTGCAGCACCAACACCGTCACACTACACACTGCAGCACCAACACCGTCACACTGTAACACCAACACCGTCACACTGTAGCACCAACACCGTCACACTGTAGCACCAACACCGTCACACTGTAGCACCAACACCGTCACACTGTAGCACCAACACCGTCACACTGTAGCACCAACACCGTCACACTGTAGCACCAACACCGTCACACTACACACTGTAGCACCTACACCGTCACACTACACACTGTAGCACCTACACCGTCACACTGTAGCACCAACACCGTCACACTACACACTGTAGCACCAACACCGTCACACTACACACTGTAGCACCAACACCGTCACACTACACACTGTAGCACCAACATCGTTACACTACACACTGTAGCACCAACAACGTCACACTACACACTGCAGCACCAACACCGTCACACTACACACTGCAGCACCAACACCGTCACACTGTAACACCAACACCGTCACACTGTAGCACCAACACCGTCACACTGTAGCACCAACACCGTCACACTGTAGCACCAACACCGTCACACTGTAACACCAACACCGTCACACTGTAGCACCAACACCGTCACACTGTAGCACCAACACCGTCACACTGTAGCACCAACACCGTCACACTGTAGCACCAACACCGTCACACTGTAGCACCAACACCGTCACACTGTAGCACCAACACCGTCACACTGTAGCACCAACACCGTCACACTACACACTGTAGCACCTACACCGTCACACTGTAGCACCAACACCGTCACACTACACACTGTAGCACCAACACCGTCACACTACACACTGTAGCACCAACACCGTCACACTACACACTGTAGCACCAACACCGTCACACTACACACTGTAGCACCAACACCGTCACACTGTAGCACCAACACCGTCACACTGTAGCACCAACACCGTCACACTGTAGCACCAACACCGTCACACTGTAGCACCAACACCGTCACACCGTATCCCCAACACCGTCACACTGTAGCACCAACACCGTCACACTGTAGCACCAACACCGTCACACCGTAGCCCCAACACCGTCACACTGTAGCACCAACACCGTCACACTGTAGCACCAACACCGTCACACTGTAGCACCAACACCGTCACACTGTAGCACCAACACCGTCACACTGTAGCACCAACACCGTCACACTGTAGCACCAACACCGTCACACTGTAGCACCAACACCGTCACACTGTAGCACCAACACCGTCACACTACACACTGTAGGACCAACACCTTCACACTGTAGCACCAACACCGTCACACTACACACTGTAGGACCAACACCGTCACACTGTAGCACCAACACCGTCACACTGTAGCACCAACACCGTCACACTGTAGCACCAACACCGTCACACTGTAGCACCAACACCGTCACACTGTAGCACCAACACCGTCACACTGTAGGACCAACACCGTCACACTGTAGCACCAACACCGTCACACTACACACTGTAGGACCAACACCGTCACACTGTAGCACCAACACCGTCACACTACACACTGTAGGACCAACACCGTCACACTGTAGCACCAACACCGTCACACTGTAGCACCAACACCGTCACACTGTAGCACCAACACCGTCACACTGTAGCACCAACACCGTCACACTGTAGCACCACTAACACACATCAACAAACCACAAACACACATCAACAAACCACAAACACACTTCAACAAACCACAAACACACATCAACAAACCACAAACACACATCAACAAACCACAAACACACATCAACAAACCACAAACACACATCAACAAACCACAAACACACATCAACAAACCACAAACACACATCAACAAACCACAAACACACATCAACAAACCACAAACACACATCAACAAACCACAAACACACATCAACAAACCACAAACACACATCAACAAACCACAAACACACATCAACAAACCAGTAACTCAAGAAGCAGGAGAGAGAGAGAGAGCCGAGACACCACCTTACCTGTCGAGCGCGTAAAGCTGTCTGAAGGTTGGCGGGTCGAGGTAGGGGGCGCCACCCCTGATTGTCGTGTCTCTCCCTCGCTGCCTCTCCTCGTCCTCGTCCTTGTCTCTCCCTCGCTGCCTCTCCACGTCCTCGTCCTTGTCTTCTGCTTCCTCTCCCTCTTTCTCCTCCTCTCCGCTGCTTCCCCAGATGTCGTTTTCTGCGGGTATTTGTCTATTGTTGTTGTCTATGTGTCTGTTTCTTCCGTCTGTTTTCCTGTAGAGTTTCCTGCTTGTCTTGTGTCGTGTTGCTCGCTTGTTTGCGTGTTCGGGGCTTCGCCTGTCCGTTAGTCCTACATTTCGCTTGTTTTTCCGTCCATTACTGTCCTTTCTTGGTTGTCTGTCTCTTCGTCCGTCTACTGATCCGCTGGTTTCATATCCTATTTCATCTCTGTCATAATCGCGACGTTCATTTGGTTCGTAATTCCCTGCTTGATCGTCGCCTGCGTAAATCAGACCGCCTATATGGTGCTCATCTAATTGAAAATATCTCTGATTATCTGTTTGATCGTCCTGTCTCGCTCTGATGTGATTATTGCTGCCGTCTTGTGTTTCGAAGTCGCTTGTTCCATCTCTTCCCTCGAAGCCTCGTTCGTTAGCTTGATGGCCCTTCTCGTTAAAGGTTCGTCCAGCGTCTAATCCTGGTCGAAGACCTTTTCGCTGTCTTCCAAACACGTTTTCATTTCCTGTTCCGGTTTGACTGTTCTGTCTTTTGGCTCCGAATCCATTTTTAACTTGTCTGTTCTCTGTTCTTTCGCTTCCATTATCATCTTTGCCTTCTATATCATTCTCTCCGTGACCTGACTGGGCATTCTTCGTTCCTCTTTGATGCTTATCTATTCGTTCTATTGCTAGAGCATCCTTTCCTCTTGGTCTTAGATCCTTCTTTCCTACAGAACGGCCATTATGAGGTTCCTCAGATCGACCGTTCCGTTCTACAGCTATGCCATTATTCGTTTCTGTAGTCAGGTGATCATTCTGTTCTCTTGGCCGACCGCTCTTCTCTAACTCTGCTCGACCGCTCTTCTCTAACTCTGCTCGATCACTCTTCTCCACTCCTGCTCGGCCATTCTTAGCTTCCCTCTTATAATCAGTTTGTTGTTGTCTTCGATCCTCAAGTAGTGCGATAGCTCGACTACCATTGTTTAGTTTACCGGCTCGACCACCATCGTTGTTCAGTTTACCTGCTCGACCACCATCGTTGTTCAGTTTACCGGCTCGACCACCATCGTTGTTCAGTTTACCGGCTCGACCACCATCGTTGTTCAGTTTACCGGCTCGACCACCATCGTTGTTCAGTTTACCTGCTCGACGACCATCGTTGTTCAGTTTACCTGCTCGACCACCATTGTTCAGTTTACCTGCTCGACCACCATCGTATCGTGCTGGCCCATACTTAGCGTGCCGTCCAATGCCTCGCCTCTCAACCATTCCGTCACTCAGGGCCCTGGAGTGCCTCGGGTTCCACGCAGCATCCTCCTGAGGCCTCAAAGTGTCAATCTGCCCATCGCTGATGCGCCGCCACAGCATGTATTCCCCAGCCACAGCTGCTGCCGCTGCGAAGCCTTCGATCTCACCACCTTGCCCATCAGGATGGCTGGTTCTTTTTCCTCGGTGGGCTTCGAGTCCTCCATCCTCACTTCGATCGTCACCCCGAAGGTAGATGCCAAAGAAAGGTTCTTCGACTCCTACGGTATCGAAGTCCGCTCCACTTCTGGCGCCAATTTCGTTAGAGCCGTTGTCTCCTTCTGCACCAGTAACGGCTCCAACATATCCGTCAGCAAGACCATCAACATATCCGTCAGCAGCACCAACATATGCGTCAGCAGGAGCTCCAACATATCCATCAGCAGGAGCTCCAACATATCCGCCAGCAGCACCAACATATCCGTCAGCAAGACAACCAACATATCCGTCAGGAAGACCACCAACATATCCGTCAGCAGGAGCACCAACATATCCGTCAGCAGCACCAACATATGCGTCAGCAGGAGCTCCAACATATCCGTCAGCAGCACCAACATATCCGTCTGCAGCACCAACATATCCGCCAGCAGCACCAACATATCCGTCAGCAAGACCACCAACATATCCGTCTGTAGGAGCATCAACATATCCGTCAGCAGCACCAACATATCCGTCTGCAGCACCAACATATCCGTCGGCAGCAGCTCCAACATATCCGTCAGCAGGAACATCAACATATCCGTCAGGACGGACTCCACCGCCAGTACCTATAGCACCCCCGTCACCATCATCAGCATCTCCACCAGCACCAGCAGCACCGCCACCACCATCTCTACCTGTGCCAATAACACTAGCAGCACCACCAGCACCAGCACCAGCTCCCTCGCCAGCACCAGCAGCACCGCGAGCACCAGCACCAACAGCACGCCCAGCACCAACAGCACGCCCAGCACCAACAGCACGCCCAGCACCAGCAGCACCGCGAGCACCAGCATCAGCAGCACCAGCAGCACGCCCAGCAGCAACAGCACGCCCAGCACCAGCAGCACGCCCAGCAGCAACAGCACGCCCAGCACCAGCAGCACGCCCAGCATCAACAGCACCAGCAGCACGCCCAGCAGCAACAGCACGCCCAGCACCAGGAGCACCAGCAGCAGCACCAGCATCACGGCCAGCACCAGCAGCACCACCACCAGTAGCAGCACCACCACCAGCAGCACCAGCATCACGGCCAGCAGCAGCAGCACCACCACCAGTAGCAGCACCACCAGCAGCAGCACCAAGAGCAGCAGCACCAGCAGCAGCAGCAGCAGCACCACCACCACCAGTAGCACCACCACCAGCAGCAGCACCAGCAGCAGCAGCACCAGCAGCAGCAGCACCACCACCAGCAGCACCACCACCAGCAGCAGCACCAGCAGCAGCAGCACCACCAGCAGCAGCAGCACCACCACCAGCAGCAGCACCACCAGCACCACCACCAGCAGCAGCACCAGCAGCAGCAGCACCACCACCAGCAGCACCACCACCAGCAGCAGCACCACCAGCACCACCACAAGTAGCAGCACCACCACCAGCAGCACCACCACCAGTAGCAGCACCACCACCAGTAGCAGCACCACCACCAGCAGCAGCACCAGCAGCACCACCACCAGTAGCAGCACCACCACCAGTAGCAGCACCACCACCAGCAGCACCACCACCAGTAGCAGCACCACCACCAGTAGCAGCACCACCAGTAGCAGCACCACCACCAGCAGCACCACCACCAGTAGCAGCACCACCACCAGCAGCAGCACCAGCAGCACCACCACCAGTAGCAGCACCACCAGTAGCAGCACCACCACCAGTAGCAGCACCACCACCAGCAGCACCACCACCAGTAGCAGCACCACCACCAGTAGCAGCACCACCACCACCAGCAGCACCACCACCAGTAGCAGCACCACCACCACCAGCAGCACCACCACCAGTAGCAGCACCACCACCACCACCAGCACCACCACCAGTAGCAGCACCACCACCACCACCAGCATTAGAACCAGCAACAGCACCAGCAGCACCAGTAGCAGCAGCACCAGCAGCAGCAGCACCAGCAGCAGCAGCACCAGCAGCACCAGCAGCACTAGAACCAGCAGCAGAACTAGAACCAGCAGCACGGCTAGCACCACCAGCAGCACCAGCAGTATCACCAGCACCAGCAGCAGCAACAGCACCGCCAGCACCACCAGCACCGTCAGCACCAGCAGCAACAGCACCGCCAGCACCAGCAGCACGGCCATCACCAGCACCAGCAGCACGGCCATCACCAGCACCAGCAGCAACATCATCGCCAGCACCAACAGCAACAGCTCCGCCAGCACTAGCAGCACCGCCAACACCACCAGCACTAGCACCAGCCGCAACAGCACCGTCAGCACCAGCACCAACCTCACCGCCAGCACCAACAACACCGCCAGCACCAACTGCACCCCCAGCACCAACTGCACCGCCAGCGCCAGCAGCACTGCCAGCACCAACAACACCGCCAGCACCAACTGCACCGCCAGCACCAACAGCACCGCCAGCACCAACAACACCGCCAGCACCAACTGCACCGCCAGCGCCAGCAGCACTGCCAGCACCAACAACACCGCCAGCACCAACAACACCGCCAGCACCAACAGCACCGCCAGCACCAACAACACCGCCAGCACCAACAACACCGCCAGCACCAACAGCACCGCCAGCACCAACAACACCGCCAGTACCAACCTCACCGCCAGCACCAACAACACCACCAGCACCAACAACACCGCCAGCACCAACAGCACCGCCAGCACCAACAACACCGCCAGTACCAACCTCACCGCCAGCACCAACAACACCACCAGCACCAACAACACCGCCAGCACCAACCTCACCGCCAGCATCAACAACACCGCCAGTACCAACAACACCGCCAGCATCAACAACACCAGTATCTTCGCCAGCACCAGCAACTCTAACAGTACCACCAGCACCACCACCGCCAGCACCAGCAGCTCTAACAGTACCACCAGCACCACCACCGTCAGCACCACCATCTTGGTCTGCAGCTCTTCTACCTCGGCCAAATACAAGACGTTTATCCTGTTGTTCAAGATGTAATTCTTGGCTCTGATCTTGCTCTCCACTCCCGTTTTCTCTTATATTGTCCACATTCTCTCCTTCCTGAACTTCCTGCTCTTCTGCTCTCAGTTCTCTTCGACTCTTTCCCACTTCCCCATTCTCTTCTGCCTGTTGTTTGATTTGCTTCTTCACGCCTCTTCCTTCGTTCTCTCTCTTTCGTCGTCTCATTTGATTTTCGTGGATTTCCTGACCCTTCTTTCCTTGTTTTGGTCGTGTCTGGCCTCGGACGTTTTCTTGTTCTCCTCTTATTCCTATCTCACCTGTTTCATCTTCCTGCTCGACTTCTTCTGCCAATTGTTCCTCGTTCGTTCCTTCCTTCTCCTTTCCCTTCCGTCCTTTCCTACGGTTCTCTTTCCTCGCTCCACCTCTCCCGTCTGTCTTCCCTACACTCCTGCCTTCTCCTCCCTTTCCTTTGATTCTTCCCCTGCTCCTGGGCTGGGTGTGGCTCCGGGGTAATGCCTGTCCGTCGCTGTAGCTGTCTCCGCTGGCATCGCTCTGCCCGTCTCCTCTGGCGTTGTTCCTGTCTTTCCTCCGTATGACCGTCCTCCTCCTGGCGCTCTCCTGATCTCCGCCAGACTGAGCGTCACTGGTCCCTGCCTCCCGTCCGTCACTGGTTGCCCCATCCTGCCCGTCACTTGTTCCACCGTTCTGTCCGTCGACCGCTCGCTCGTGTCGATTGTAAATAATTTCTTCTGTTTCTCCTCTGTCCATTCCCTTGCGCTTGTCCATCTGTCCTTCGATCGGTCCGAAAATCTCGCCATTTTCTCTATCATTTTGTCCAACACTTGCATCTCTGGCCCGTCTGGAAGAGATCTGCTCTTCCAGCTGGTCATTGCTGCTCTCCTGTCCAGTCTCTCTCCCATTCCGCTGGTCACCGTCTCTTACTCCTTGCAAATGATGATCGCGTTTCGCCCCTCTCTGAGGATTTTGGCCTCTTTCTGTTCCTCTGCCTGCCCTTATGGCATCCCATCTTTCTTGTTCTTTCTGGAGCAGAGCGTCGTGCCTAGCGTCGTCCCAGCGCTCAGCCTCGTGTCTGGCGTCGCCCCAGCGCTCTGCGTCGTGTCTGGCGTCGCCCCAGCGCTCAGCGTCGTGCCTAGCGTCGTGTCTGGCGTCGCCCCAGCCCTCAGCGTTGTGCCTGGCGTCGCCCCAGCGTTCAGATCCCTCCACCCACCTCCTGGGGTCACTCCACTTCCTCCCCGCCACCTCCACACTCTCACCAGAAGCACGACCTGTCAGGAATAGGAAAAAAAGAGGTTAAAATCTCTATCCATTCCTTCCCTGATCTTCACCCCACCTTGTGACTACCTTACAGCCAGGACGGTGTTCGTCCGCTGAGTGAGCTCCCTGATCTCCGAGGAAGTAGTCACCGGCGTCGTCGCCAGCATCAACGATCAGAACTCTTCATTGACTGCTGTTGCTGTCACGTTCATCACTGTAACTGGTAGCGACCTCGCCACCATGAAGGCTATTCTCAAGACACCGGAAGAAGCTACCTTTGCGGATTTCACTGCTTTGGTATAGCTAGCACGCCTCACCAAGGAACGTTACTACTGACTTCGACAATGTTATAAGTGCTACAGCTACGACCACTTCACGAAGAAGTGCAACAACGATGTAGCAAGTGCGCCGGGGATTATCACTTCAAGAACTGTGATGATAAATATCTTCACTGCCTTCATTGCTCGAGTGAGTATACTGGCGCCTCCGCTGTGTGCCCTACCAGAATCACCGAAATCAAAAAGACGTCTGATGCTAGGGAGTCGTCTTCCGCTCTTCCCCCAACATATTTCAACATGCAAGCCGCCAATTTTCCGGAGCTTCCGGGAGGAGGACGAGCTACTGAACAGCCTGCAGGCAAATGTGTTGTGCGGTCATCACCACCACTCTCGGCCAAGCACCAAGCCAACCTTCGCAACAGATGCCTGCTCCCAACACCGTTAACAGAACTGTTTCTACACACACACGCATCTGGCTAAGAAGATGGCAGGCCCAAACTACTTGGAATTCGTCCGAATTCTCAACATACTCTACGCTGCAAATGGCCTCCCAACTTCACTGTTCCCGAAGAACTTCTCACGACTTCAGCTTCAGCCACTTCACTTCTACCACTTCAGCTTCTGACATCACCGTTTTCTCCAACTGCACTCGCAGATCTCTTGTCTGCTGACTCCCGACCTCAGCAACCAGCATCAGACCACCTGTCTACAGAATCAACTCCTTTAATCTTTGCTCCTAGAGACACTTTATCTAAGGAAGGAACATACATTTTACCCTGCAGAGGCTACAGTTCTTTTAGCTCCAAACGACGATCCTGATGAACCTGTGTTGTGCTACATGGAAGATGCCTGCAACGTGCAAGCTGCTACCCATACTGAGAAACGTTCCCGCACTCTGGAACAAGAATATGAGGAAGTTGACCAGACCACACACTAGAAGGTGAAGGGACGACGACGTTTCGGTTCGTCCTGGACCATGCTCAAGTCATCCTGGACCATTCCCAAGTCGTCCTGGACCATTCTCAAATTGAATGCATCGACTTGTGAATGGTCCAGGACGTACCGAACGTCGTCGTCCCTTCACCTTCTAGTGTGTGGTCTGGTCAACATACTTTAGCCACGTTATTGTGACTCCTCGCCTGAATGTGAGGAAGATCTAAAGAAGAGCAAGAAGGAAAAATGGTACAATGACCACTATACATTGGGTCACAGACTGTCGTGACCCTACTCCACCCAGACCTTATTGACCCCAAATACTATGTTGAGTATCCGAAACACGCCGCCAAGTTGCTGGAAAAAATCAAGACACTCACAAAAACGGAGCAGGCGACCCAACTAAGCCAGCCCGTACCTGCACCTACCATGCCTTACTGAACCCTGCGCTAGCTCACAGCCCTTCAGACTTATCGTCGGATGAGGACGTCTCTGTGGGAATACCGCCTCTTACATCGAAACCTAATTACCGTTAACAGAACTGTTTCTACACACACACGCATCTGGCTAAGAAGATGGCAGGCCCAAACTACTTGGAATTCGTCCGAATTCTCAACATACTCTACGCTGCAAATGGCCTCCCAACTTCACTGTTCCCGAAGAACTTCTCACGACTTCAGCTTCAGCCACTTCACTTCTACCACTTCAGCTTCTGACATCACCGTTTCTCCAACTGCACTCGCAGATCTCTTGTCTGCTGACTCCCGACCTCAGCAACCAGCATCAGACCACCTGTCTACAGAATCAACTCCTTTAATCTTTGCTCCTAGAGACACTTTATCTAAGGAAGGAACATACATTTTACCCTGCAGAGGCTACAGTTCTTTTAGCTCCAAACGACGATCCTGATGAACCTGTGTTGTGCTACATGGAAGATGCCTGCAACGTGCAAGCTGCTACCCATACTGAGAAACGTTCCCGCACTCTGGAACAAGAATATGAGGAAGTTGACCAGACCACACACTAGAAGGTGAAGGGACGACGACGTTTCGGTTCGTCCTGGACCATGCTCAAGTCATCCTGGACCATTCCCAAGTCGTCCTGGACCATTCTCAAATTGAATGCATCGACTTGTGAATGGTCCAGGACGTACCGAACGTCGTCGTCCCTTCACCTTCTAGTGTGTGGTCTGGTCAACATACTTTAGCCACGTTATTGTGACTCCTCGCCTGAATGTGAGGAAGATCTAAAGAAGAGCAAGAAGGAAAAATGGTACAATGACCACTATACATTGGGTCACAGACTGTCGTGACCCTACTCCACCCAGACCTTATTGACCCCAAATACTATGTTGAGTATCCGAAACACGCCGCCAAGTTGCTGGAAAAAATCAAGACACTCACAAAAACGGAGCAGGCGACCCAACTAAGCCAGCCCGTACCTGCACCTACCATGCCTTACTGAACCCTGCGCTAGCTCACAGCCCTTCAGACTTATCGTCGGATGAGGACGTCTCTGTGGGAATACCGCCTCTTACATCGAAACCTAATTACAGCCCTAAGGACTTCCTTCTTGACATCACACATTCCAACCCAACTGACATTGCTATATCAACGAGAAGACCGCAAAAGAAAAAGATGAAGAAGACCAAGAAGAAGAACAAGGCACCAAGACAGAAAGAAGTGACACCATCAACTGATTGACTGATGAAGATTAAGCAACCCAAGAGGTGGCACGGGCATGAATAGCCCGTATATAACCATCGACCACCACCAACTAACTGGTATACACACCTCTCCACCTCACCTCAAGCCCTGTGACTGCTTGGAGCTGTTGTGTCATTGTATAAATACTTTTGGCTTCCAATGACTTTTAACAGTCTAGTAGCTATTTGGTCAGAGTATTTGGACTGCCCCTGTCAGTCATAGGTTTGAATCTATGAGTTCTAATTTCTACCTCTACGAGAGGAGTTCTTTCTAATACAATCGCTTTGCGTGTTCATGCAAGTTTGTGGTTATATATATATATATATATATATATATATATATATATATATATATATATATATTCTACCCATATCACGTCTATATATGCAAGTACTGCAGCCACAAGAACAGTAACTGCTTCCAGACGTCTAGACAGTACCTCCCGTCTCCCCATACACCACTGCCCGTCACCCCACCTCGCACCTGGGTCGCTGGCAGCTCACGCCATCCGAAACAAGCAGTTTACGAGAGCCGGTTAATAGCTAAAGAAGGAACCAGCGCCATCTGGACGGCCGTTGCCGTGTTTAAATAAGGCTACCTAACCCACTACAGTTCAGATTACTCCTGAGTGCTCTGGTGAGTAGACCTGTTGACATATCCCGGTATGGTAACGGAACTATTCAGTTTGACTCGCAATATTCCCGCACCATATTTTATTTGCACATTAACGTAACGTAAATTTGTTTGTTTTACACACTTTGTATTAGAGCCAAGCCTGGATATTTTGTTTTGTAATTTGTTTAATTTCACTTTTCTATCAAAGTATTTTTAATTTTTTTTTCTCTCTGCTTTATCCTACAGTTTACCTCACTGTGAAGACCACTTGTTGTTTAACTTTTTGTTTCTTTTGTTGTTTTTATGTGACTGGTATTCCATCTGCCTAGACCACCTATGCGAACAAGCCTGAATGGTCCCCAGGACTATATGCAACTGAAAACTCACACCCCAGAAGTGACTCGAACCCACCGGTCGTGATGGTCAAGCGGATTAAGGCGTCCTGTATATACCAGTTGCGTTGCTCCTGGCAGTATGGGTTCGAGTCACTTCTGGGGTGTGAGTTTTCAGTTTATATATATATATATATATATATATATATATATATATATATATATATATATATATATATATATATATATATATATATATATATATATATATATATATTAATGATTCCTTCGTTAATTATCGGTGTACCAGTAGCATTATATAAATTAGTTTTCAAAATTATTATTATAAAATTATCCGTAAATAATTAACTCGCCAGAAATTGCAGCAAAAATAATTACTTATTACGGCAGGTATAACTCGATGGTATTACCAGGCTGGCTAATGTTTTGGCTTGAGGTGAAAGGTTTTCTTGTCCTGCAAAGTTGTACACACGCTGGGGAGAAAGAGACAAGGGAAAGAGAGACGCGGGGGAGTAACCCCAACTTAACCTACAACCATGAAGCGACTGACACCCACATTACATCTAGCCACATAGCTCGAGCCTCCCGTATCCAATCTCCCTTCACCAGCTAATATTCAAGTGGTGTGGCCGGTCCTGCCTCTAGTATATATCTTGATTACATGATTGTTGTAATCTCATGTAATATACGGTGCCTGAATCTCTGTAATTGTGTTTTCAGCTGTAATAGGACCTTGGAACACAGGCTTTGACGGAATTGGGTCATTACAAGTTACGTGGAGAGTTGAACTTGTGCTTGTTGATTCAACAAGTGAATGATTTTTAAGTGTTTTGAGAGAGGGAAGGACTTATCAGGGGAAGGCGCCAAGCCATTTCGACTATATAGCACTGGGAAGGGGTCAGGATAAAGATTTGGGATGGGACGGGGGGGAAAAGGAATGGTGCCCAACCACTTGTGGACGGTCCGGGGATTGAACGCCGATCCGAATGACGCGAGACTGTCGCTCTACCCTCCACCCGAAGTGGTTGGGCACCATTTGAGGAAGGGGGGGGGGATGCCCAACATTGGACCCTATTCACTGGTTACAGAGTCCATGTAGGCTCTACAAAAGTATGAATAACTAAGTCACATTTGTATTCATATAGAGCTAAGGTGACGAGATGATTCCAGACGGATGAGTTATGTGGGGCGGAGTCCCTGATGACTCTCTAACTCACTGATGAATCATATCCCCGGAGCCTATAGTGACAATATACATGATGAATCATATTCCCAGAGCCTATAGTAGTAGGCATTCTGCAGTCCTCGGAGACTATGGAGTTGAGCTCTGGTTGTCGGTCTGGAGTGGCCTCTCCAGGGCACAAAGCCAGGGTAGGTTGATACAGGGGAGAAGCTGTTACCCATGCAGCAAGGTCCCCGAACCTATAGTGACAATATAATTCAGGATCCAGACAGTCCTCTCCGATTATTTGTGTCATAATTTGTTAAATTATACACTAGTAATTCTATTTATTCTACGAATTATATAGATGTGGTTTTTATATTTCAGTAATATTCTATATTATAGGAACCAAAACTAACAGACGAAGCAGAGCCAAGAAAGATATAATACATAGAAATAATATGAAAACGTGGCTAAAAATTGTGGTAGGGGACTGTCCTTGACGGGTCGGGGTCGGCCCCATTACCCTCATTCAGAACATTCGGCTCCTGTCGTGACCCCCAGCTACTCCTATGGAGTCTGAAACAATGTTTTTCCCCAGAGGCTTTTCTCAAACATTTTCAGCTGTTTATAATATTTTGTTGAGAGAGAGAGAGAGAGAGAGAGAGAGAGAGAGAGAGAGAGAGAGAGAGAGAGAGAGAGAGAGAGAGAGAGAGAGAGAGAGAGAGAGAGAGAGAGAGAGAGAGAGAGACTTAAAAATCAGTTCCACATTAGCAAATTTCTACGAATCTGATACTCTATTCGCCTCTAATTATTTAATAACAACGGAAGAATAGGCTTGACACAGCCACACACCTGACTCCATCACCCTGAGATCAAAGATAAACACGTAACTGTACATATGACTCTACTCACCTCGTTCCCCTTCGTCGCCTTCGACAGTCCGCTGAAACCCTTCTTCCCACAGCAGGAAGTTCTCGCGTCTCCTGATAGCATCGTAGTGATTGAGTCTAGAAGCTGCATGAGAGTCAGAGAGTTCGTTGTCGGAGGCCAGGAGGTTGGAGAGGCTAGGGGCGTATCTCAGTAGATCTTGACTTAACTCCAACACGTGGATCTCTGGTTCGTCAGCGTGCGGCGGCAGGAAGCTCTTCACTTTCACTACCTGCTCCTGACGGGGCTTCACCTGTGTGTGTGTGGGGGGTGATATGTTAATGTCCGACCTTCTCTCGCATCAGAGGTCCGCGGTTGTTCAACGTCCTACCAGCGAGCGTCAGAAATATTGCTGGAACAACCGTGGACATGTTCTGGAAACTAGATTGTTTCCTTCAAGGAGTGCTGGACCAACCGGGCTGTGGTGGCTTTAGTGTCCCCGCGGCCCGGTCGTCGACCAGGCCTCCACCCCCAGGAAGCAGCCCGTGACAGCTGACTAACACCCAGGTACCTATTTTACTGCTAAGTAACAGGGGCATAGTGTGAAAGAAACTCTGCCCATTGTTTCTCGCCGGCGCCTGGGATCGAACCCGGGACCACAGGATCACAAGTCCAGCGTGCTGTCCACTCGGCCGACCGGCTCCCCTATCTATCACAACCACAGTTACTTTCGCTTGAAACTGTTTTGACTTCATATTACACTATCCAGCTACTTGGGCTGGACGGTAAAGCGACTGGCTTCATGCAGGTCGGCGTTCAATCCCCTACGGTCCACAAGTGATTGGACACCATTCCTTTCCCCCCGTCCCATCCCATATCCTGACCCCTTCCCCAGTGCTATATAGTCGTAATGGCTTGGCGCTTTCCTCCTGATAGTTCAACTCCCCTTCCTATCACACTAAGCTGTCTACTAACTCCACTAATGGACGAGTGACACAATTTGAAAAATGACGAAAATCTCACACAAACAGTCACTGACTCGGCCACATATTTCAAGACTGTTAAGGAATCTTAACTACAGCTTTCAAGACTGTTAAGGAATCTTAACTAAAGGTTTCAGGACTGTTAAGGAATCTTAACTACAGCTTTCAAGACTGTTAAGGAATCTTAACTAAAGGTTTCAGGACTGTTAAGGAATCTTAACTAAAGGTTTCAGGACTGTTAAGGAATCTTAACTAAAGGTTTCAGGACTGATAAGGTATCTTAACTACAGGTTTCAGAACTGTTAAGGTATATTAACTACGGTCCATGAACCTATTTTGGTGATCTACGTTCTCTCGGTACACAGTATTGATCATGTGATCACGACTGTCAGTGTCCCAACCCGTCCTCGACTCAAGTCCATTCCAACCAGCGGTCGACCCCACAAACACATTCATACATTTTTACATGCTGTTCATTTAAAACAAGAAATTTCTTAAATATAAGTTAATATTATAATATATTAGCATATTGTGCATATATAGGCATAGGTTAGGTTAGGTGTTTAGGTTCTGTTGGCGATTATTTGTATTTGTAGTACGTGGGTGAAGCATTTACAGCGTTGTGGTTCGAACACAAGTCGTCAGTGAAGCACTTGTTCCGGATATGTTCGAACGTCAGCAGTTGTGAGTCGTGTGTAAACCGCTTTTCATTCATAAACAGCTGAGGGTTTGGCGGGTGGATGGAATCACTTTTGGATCTTTGTTTGGAGGACGGGCTGTTTACAGCGTTGTGGTTCGAACACAAGTCGTCAGTGAAGCACTTGTTCCGGAAGTGTTCGAATGAAATGAACAGTAAGTCGTGCAGGCCGTCCTCCAAACAAAGATCCAAAAGTCCATTCCATCCACCCGCCAAACCCTCAGCTGTTTATGAATGAAAAGCGGTTTACACACGACTCACAACTGCTGACGTTCGAACATATCCGGAACAAGTGCTTCACTGACGACTTTTGTTCGAAAAACAACGCTGTAAATGCTTCACCCACGTACTACAAATACAAATAATCACCAACAGAACCTAAACACCTAACCTAACCTATGCCTATATATGCACAATATGCCAATATATTATAATATTAACTTATATTAGAGAAAATTCCCGTTTTGAAGGAACAGCATGTAAAAATTTATGAATGCGTCTGTGGGGTCGACCGCTGGATGGAATGGACTTGAGTCGAGGACGGGTTAATTCCCCCTGCAAGATCAGGGACCAGATTCACGAAGCAGTTACGCAAGCACTTACGAACCTGGGGCCAGATTCACGAAGCTGTTACGCAAGCACTTACGAACCTGGGGCCAGATTCACGAAGCAGTTACGCAAGCACTTACGAACCTTTACATCTTTTCTCAATCTTTGGCGGCTTTGTTTACAATTATTAACCACCTTCTCCCCTCCTTTCCTTCTCCCTCTCCCCTCCTTCCTTCATCCCTCCCCTTGGCCGTCATTCGTCTCCTCCTCTTCCCCCCCCCCTGTCGCCCATTTGTCAGGGTCAAGAGGTTGACCTGAGGGTAGGGTGGTCGTGGATACCTTGGCTTCTCCCACTCAACTTCCCCACTCAGATATTTCCCTCTCCACCCCCTCTCTTCCCCTCTCACCGGCCTCTTCCCCATACCAGGCAGAGTCAAATGTCCCTACCCTTGATCTTAGAGGAGACAGGCTTGAACATAAATTATCAGTTTTGTAAACATTGCTCGCAGGTGTACTGGGGCCCCATAGAGGCGCCTTGTCCCCCTTCTCTTAGCTGGGGAGAGCTGACTCAATCTTCAGGAATTCATGTAGCTTTCCACGGCAGATCAGTGAAGGTGATTGGCCTGAGATAAGGGCCAAGTCCTTATAGGCCCTAGAGAGCCAGACCTCAGGCCTACGTGTTAAATGGTTGGCCATTGCCAAAATAATGGGTGGAGCCCTGGGGCTGTATTAGATGGTGGGAGGAGTAATCCTTCCCAGCAATAAGTTGGAAAAGCTAAATTTCATCAGTGTGTCTTGGGAGTGTATTAGGAACAGGGCCGCAAGCCCGTATCCTCGGGGCTGAGGGCAGCCATCAACATCGTGGCCGTAGTGCGGGTATTTAAGGTATAGTACGTAGTACTTGAGTTTCGTGTCCTCGGTAAATATCCATTGTGCCTCTAGGGGAAATAGAATAGGTGATGTGTTCAAATTGTCTTAATTTACATGGTTCATAAAATAAATTGTATAGCTTGTCCAGTGGTATTCACTTAACTCCCCTTTGATATATTTTGCTACTTTGGCATTTTTAGGTGTTGTATTGGAAGCCCACGTTGTAATGACCGCTTTACCCTGTCGTAATAACCGCGGCCTCTATTGTAATAACCCAATGTTCCCCAGTATTAATCCTGTTATCTTGTGATCTCTCATAATCGTACTATACGCTCTCTGTTGTAATTCTCTGTCTCTCTTCACTCAATACCCCAGCTCAACACTGTTACAGTCCAGCATGACCCCTCACTGGACTGCCCCGTATATAAGAGGAATATTAAATGAGGAAGCTACACCAAGGACAAGGGTTATTCGCTTATTACTAATTATAAAATAAAAACCATTAAAGCACTGCCACCACCTTCCCGACCAACCATACCTGAATGTGTCTATCACCGATCCCCCCAGGAAGGCAAGGAATCAGTAACCATGGGACTCCTGGTAATATGAATTTCAGTAATAAATTTTGGAAAATTAGTTTGTGTAATTTACGTTACTAATTTAAATCCAAGGGCAACTTTAGTATCGATTAATTGTTAGGAGAACCTGGGGGCTTCCAATACAACACCTAAAAATGACAAAGTAGCAAAATATATCAAAGGGGAGTTAAGTGAATACCACGGGACAAGCTATACAATTTATTTTATGAACCATGTAAATTAAGACAATTTGAACACATCACCTATTCTATTTCCCCTAGAGGCACAATGGATATTTACCGAGGACACAAAACTCAAGTGCTACTATACCTTAAATACCCGCACTACGGCCACGATGTTGATGGCTGCCCTCAGCCCCGAGGATACGGGCTTGCGGCCCTGTTCCTAATACACTCCCAAGACACACTGATGAAATTTAGCTTTTCCAACTTATTGCTGGGAAGGATTACTCCTCCCACCATCTAATACAGCCCCAGGGCTCCACCCATTATTTTGGCAATGGCCAACCATTTAACACGTAGGCCTGAGGTCTGGCTCTCTAGGGCCAATAAGGACTTGGCCCTTATCTCAGGCCAATCACCTTCACTGATCTGCCGTGGAAAGCTACATGAATTCCTGAAGATTGAGTCAGCTCTCCCCAGCTAAGAGAAGGGGGACAAGGCGCCTCTATGGGGCCCCAGTACACCTGCGAGCAATGTTTACAAAACTGATAATTTATGTTCAAGCCTGTCTCCTCTAAGATCAAGGGTAGGGACATTTGACTCTGCCTGGTATGGGGAAGAGGCCGGTGAGAGGGGAAGAGAGGGGGTGGAGAGGGAAATATCTGAGTGGGGAAGTTGAGTGGGAGAAGCCAAGGTATCCACGACCACCCTACCCTCAGGTCAACCTCTTGACCCTGACAAATGGGCGACAGGGGGTGGGGGGAAGAGGAGGAGACGAATGACGGCCAAGGGGAGGGGAGAAGGAAGGAGGGGAGAGGGAGAAGGAAAGGAGGGGAGAAGGAGAGGGAAAAGAGGGGAGAAGGGAGAACCAATGATCTGAGCCCCAGATCATTACAAACAGTTAATGAGCTCCGAAACACCAGGAGGCTGTTTATAACAATAACAACAGTTGATTGGCAAGTTTTCATGCTTGTAAACTGTTTAATAAATGTAACCAAAGCCGTCAAAGATTGAGGAAAGATGTACACGTTCGTAAGTGCTTGCGTAACTGCTTCGTGAATCTGGCCCCAGGTTCGTAAGTGCTTGCGTAACTGCTGCATGAATCTGGCCCCAGGTTCGTAAGTGCTTGCGTAACTGCTTCGTGAATCTGGCCCCAGGTTCGTAAGTGCTTGCGTAACTGCTGCATGAATCTGGCCCCAGGTTCGTAAGTGCTTGCGTAACTGCTTCGTGAATCTGGCCCCAGGTTCGTAAGTGCTTGCGTAACTGCTTCGTGAATCTGGCCCCAGGTTCGTAAGTGCTTGCGTAACTGCTTCATGAATCTGGGCCCAGGTAAGCCATGACCTTTCCAAACTGCAGGGGGCGTGTAAGTTTAAGATTTATTTAGCATATATTATACATTTATATTTACATATATTTACATATATTTACATATATTTAGCATATATTTTGTGTAAAAACCTGATTGATGAACACAGCGGCCCCTTACTACGCAGTTTTACTTAAGACACCAGTTGACTCATGTTAAGTGGGAACTGAAAAGTTACTTAACATTACTTAGCAGGTTTCTTAATGGTGTTATTACTTATAGACTCACCACGGGGCTATTGCACTTATAAAGTCACTTTATTCATAGCATTTAGTGCGAAAAGATGTGGAATTATGTTAATACTTGAGTCGACTACTGGTTATCTTGAGGTTATCTTGAGATGATTTCGGGGGTTAGTGTCCCGGCGGCCCGGTCCTCGCCCAGGCCTCCACCCCCAGGAAGCAGCCCGTAGCAGCTGTCTAACTCCCAGGTACCTATTTACTGCTAGGTGAACAGTTCATCAGGGTGAAAGAAGCTCTGCTTATTTGTTTCAGGTTCCGCTGGGGATCGAACTCGGAACCTTAGGATTATGAATCCCAAGCGCTGTCCACTCAGCCGTCAGTTTCACCATAGCCCGTGGCCCGCAGGCCAGGCTTGACTTGTGAGAGTTTGGTCCACCAGGCTGTTGCTTGGAGCGGCCCGCAGGCCAGGCTTGACTTGTGAGAGTTTGGTCCACCAGGCTGTTGCTTGGAGCGGCCCGCAGGCCAGGCTTGACTTGTGAGAGCTTGGTCCACCAGGCTGTTGTTTGGAGCGGCCCGCAGGCCAGGCTTGACTTGTGAGAGTTTGGTCCACCAGGCTGTTGCTTGGAGCGGCCCGCAGGCCAGGCTTGACTTGTGAGAGTTTGGTCCACCAGGCTGTTGCTTGGAGCGGCCCGCAGGCCAGGCTTGACTTGTGAGAGCTTGGTCCACCAGGCTGTTGCTTGGAGCGGCCCGAGGCCAGGCTTGACTTGTGAGAGTTTGGTCCACCAGGCTGTTGCTTGGAGCGGTCCGAGGCCAGGCTTGACTTGTGAGAGTTTGGTCCACCAGGCTGTTGCTTGGAGCGGCCCGAGGCCAGGCTTGACTTGTGAGAGCTTGGTCCACCAGGCTGTTGCTTGGAGCGGCCCGAGGCCAGGCTTGACTTGTGAGAGCTTGGTCCACCAGGCTGTTGCTTGGAGCGGCCCGCAGGCCAGGCTTGACTTGTGAGAGTTTGGTCCACCAGGCTGTTGCTTGGAGCGGCCCGAGGCCAGGCTTGACTTGTGAGAGCTTGGTCCACCAGGCTGTTGCTTGGAGCGGCCCCGGGGGCCCACATACCCACCACATATCCCCTCCACGAGCAGCATACAACATGCATGTTGAGTACCTGTGCATGTGCAGGTAAGGGTGTAATTAGCCGTGGTTGAGTCCCCACTACGCAATACGACATAATTACGGGGTGTCAGACGCCCTACGCATGCAAGAGACTTACCCCGACTTACCTGCACCTAGTTCTTTGTACAGGACCTGTTGTGCATGGCATGCATGTTGCACAGGACCTATTAGGCGTGGCGCTCAGTTATACAGAGCTCGATGAGCATGACATGCATATTGTATAGGACCTGCTGAGCATGGCATGCTGTATATATAGGACCTTTTCAGCAAGGTATGCTGTTTATATAGGAGCTTCTGAGCATGGCATGCTGTATATATAGGACCTGCTGAGCATGGCAGGCTGTATATAGGACCTGCTGAGCATGGCAGGCTGTATATAGGACCTGCTGAGCATGGCAGGCTGTATATAGGACCTGCTGAGCATGGACAGCTGTATATTGGACCTGCTGAGCATGGCATGCTGTATATATAGGACCTGCTGAGCATGGCATGCTGTATATATAGGACTTGCTGAGCATGGCCAGCTGTATATATAGGACCTGCTGAGCATGGCCAGCTGTATATATAGGACCTGCTGAGCATGGCATGCTATATATATAGGACCTGCTGAGCATGACAGGCTGTATATATAGGACCTGCTGAGCATGACAGGCTGTATATATAGGACCTGCTGAGCATCGCATGCTGTATATAGGACCTGCTGAGCATGACAGGCTGTATATATAGGACCTGCTGAGCATGGCATGCTGTATATATAGGACCTGCTGAGCATGGTTAGGTTAGGTTAGGTTAGGTTAGGTTAAGTTAGGTTAAGTTAGGTTAACTTGTTTGGCGTCCTTTCGAGTGGTCACAACGTCACTTAAGTGATGTACTAACTTGCCCGAACCTAACCTAGCTGAACCAAGGACCCACGTATAGAAAACGGGACATCCCATCCATTTTGCAACCCGTTCTCGCAAATTTAATAAGTCAATATTGACTTATTAAATATGTGCATAGGTGACATACTTATCATAATAGATACCCTTAAAAAGATTCATAGAAAACACCGACCTTACCTAACCTACTTAGTATGTTAAGATAAGCATCTTGTAGCTTCGTAATTACAATTATTACCTAACCTGTAATAGGTATAGGTTAAGTAATAATTGTAATTACGAAGCAATAAGATGCTTATCTTAAGATACTAACAAGGTTAGGTAAGGTCGGTGTTTTCTATGAATCTTTTTAAGGGTATCTATTATGTTTAGTATATCACCTATGCACGTTGTTAATAAGTCAATATTGACTTTACGAATTTGCGAGAACGGGTTGCATTTTGCGAGCCGATTTGATTTGAAGTACATTCGTTTTTGGCCTTAGGAGGGGCCTTATACGTCAAAATACGACTGTTAGAGAGACTTGTACCCAACGGTCCTGGGGACAGATTCACGAAACAGTTACGCAAGCACTTACGAAACAGGGGCCAGATTCACGAAGCAGTTACGCAAGCACTTACGAACCTGTGCATCTTTTCTCAATCTTTGGCGGCTTTGTTTACAATTATTAAACAGTTAATGAGCTCCGAAGCACCAGGAGGCTGTTTATAACAATAACAACAGTTGATTGGCAAGTTTTCATGCTTGTAAACTGTTTAATAAATGTAACCAAAGCCGTCAAAGATTGAGGAAAGGTGTACAGGTTCGTAAGTGCTTGGGTAACTGCTTTGTGAATCTGACCCCAGGTTCGTAAGTGCTTGCGTAACTGCTTCGTGAATCTGGCCCCAGGTTCGTAAGTGCTTGCGTAACTACTTCGTGAATTTGTCCCCAGGTTCGTAAGTGCTTGCGTAACTACTTCGTGAATCTGGTCCCAGGTTCGTAAGTGCTTGCGTAACTACTTCGTGAATCTGGCCCCAGGTTCGTAAGTGCTTGCGTAACTGCTTCGTGAATTTGTCCCCAGGTTCGTAAGTGCTTGCGTAACTACTTCGTGAATCTGGCCCCAGGTTCGTAAGTGCTTGCGTAACTACTTCGTGAATCTGGTCCCAGGTTCGTAAGTGCTTGCGTAACTACTTCGTGAATCTGGCCCCATCTCTCTAGATCATGAACCTCAAAATGTAATGTTATCCACCAAATTGACCTGTAACAAGGGGTAATTGGGCAGTTAGGATTATTAGAGGTCTTAGCTGACCTCGATGAGTTAAACTAACCTTCCCTAGGAAACAATCCCAGAACAGCTGCTTAGATCCTGTGAAGCGACTTATTGTTAGGTGAAGAGGTGCATGAGGTGTAAGGAAACTTTGCCCAAACACTTCCGTCTTGCGGCGAGAATCGAACCCGATACATTTGACATGTAGTTTAAGGCATATAAATGTACCTAATCCAATCTAACCTAATTACATATAACCCAACCTATCTTGAGGTTATCTTGAGATGTTTTCGGGGCTTTAGTGTCCCCGCGGTCCGGTCTTCGACCAGGCCTCCACCCCCCAGGAAGCAGCCCGTGACAGCTGACTAACACCCAGGTACCTATTTTACTGCTAGGTAACAGGGGCATAGGGTGAAAGAAACTCTGCCCATTGTTTCTCGCCGGCGCCTGGGATCGAACCAAGGACCACAGGATCACAAGTCCAGCGTGCTGTCCGCTCGGCCGACCGGCTCCCAACCTAACCTAACCTAACCTAACCTAACTTAACCTAACCTAAAGTAAGTCAACCTAACTTGTCCTAAGCAAACATTGCCCAACCTAATCTATCCTTACCTAACCAATCCCACTAGCAGCAAAACCAATCATTCCAGATTATGGGACGTAAGTTATTGTCGGTAATAATCCCAATCTTAAAGTTTTTTTCAACTTCCTTTCAGTAAGGCACAGTGATTGTAACTGGACACCACAACAGTGATTGGGCACACATATAATCACTCAGTCACATATTTCTTGATTTACTGTGAATCACAACACATAATCACTTAACCAATCACCACAACACATATTCTTGATTTACTGTGAATCACATCACAAAATCACTTAACCAATCACCACAACAGTGATTGGACACACATATAATCACTTAATCACATATTTCTTGATTTACTGTGAATCACAACACATAATCACTTAACCAATCACCACAACACATATTCTTGATTTACTGTGAAGCACATCACAAAATCACTTAACCAATCACCACAACAGTGATTGGACACACATATAATCACTTAATCACATATTTCTTGATTTACTGTGAATCACAACACATAATCACTTAACCAATCACCACAACACATATTCTTGATTTACTGTGAATCACATCACAAAATCACTTAACCAATCACCACAACAGTGATTGGACACACATATAATCACTTAATCACATATTTCTTGATTTACTGTGAATCACAACACATAATCACTTAACCAATCACCACAACACATATTCTTGATTTACTGTGAAGCACATCACAAAATCACTTAACCAATCACCACAACAGTGATTGGACACACATATAATCACTTAATCACATATTTCTTGATTTACTGTGAATCACAACACATAATCACTTAACCAATCACCACAACACATATTCTTGATTTACTGTGAATCACATCACAAAATTACAATTGCTTGTTAAGTATTACCACAAAAACTAACTAATCTCTAAACAAAATATCAAATAAGTAAAAAAAAGAAAAGTTACTTAAAGACCTTAAGTAAGAGTTAGGGACCCAGTTATGTTATTAAGAAAATATTAACTAAATTCCTTTCACAAAATACAATTTTAATTCACTTTTCCACATTGGTTCGAGTCCCCATCGACTTTCTTCAATAATTATATTTGACATAATTTGCAACATGCAACCCGTTCTCGCACTTTCGTATAGTCAATATTGACTTATTAAATACGTGCATATGTGACATACTAAACATATTAGTTTAACTTGAAAAGCTTCATAGAAAACACCGACCTTACCTAACCTTCTTAGTATGTTAAGATAAGCCTCTTATTGCTTCGTAATTACAATTATTACTTAACCTATTATAGGTATAGGTTAAGTAATAATTGTAATTACGAAGCAATAAGATGCTTATCTTAACATACTAAGAAGGTTAGGTAAGGTCGGTGTTTTCTATGAAGCTTTTCAAGGTAACCTAAAATATTCACACTAAATTAGTATGTCATATACGCACTTATTTAATAAGTCAATATTGACTATAAGAAAGTGTGAGAACGGGCTGATATATGAAATAATATATAACTTCTTATTAATGCCATGTTAAAAATCCATTACTGCATAGATTTTAATATACTGGGATGATGTATTAACGAATGAGGTAATGAGGCAAAGTATTATAGATGATAACGTGTGGTTTGGTCCGCTTGGAAGCGGGTTCGGGTTCAAATTCGTTGGCTGCGTTCGTGGGGGGTTGTAAAGCCCGCAGGCAAGGTAACGGACACATCAATCAGTCAACGGTAATGGGAGCACGCGAACGTTGCCTGTGGGACGATGGTGGAGTGTGAGACAGTGCGTTGGTTGACGCAGGCTGACGCAGGCTGACGCAGGCTGACGCAAGCCTTGCCTGTATTATCATGCTAGCCGCCCTGGGACTTCCTCCTTCGCTGATATTAGTTTTTTTTTTTTCTCTCTCTCTCTCTCTCTCTCTCTCTCTCTCTCTCTCTCTCTCTCTCTCTCTCTCTCTCTCTCTCTGTCTCTCTCTCTCTCCCTCTCTCTCTCTCTCTCTCTCTCTCTCTCTCTCTCTCTCTCTCTCTCTCTCTCTCTCTCTCTGTCTGTCTCTGTCTCTCTCTCTCTCTCTCTCTCTCTCTCTCTCTCTCTCTCTCTCTCTCTCTCTCTCTCTCTCTCTCTCTCTCTCTCTCTCTCTCTCTCTCTCTCTCTCTCTCTCTCTCTCTCTGTCTCTCTCTCTCTCTCTCTCTCTCTCTCTCTCTCTCTCTCTCTCTCTCTCTCTCTCTCTCTCTCTCTCTCTCTCTGTCTCTGTCTCTCTCTCTCTCTCTCTCTCTCTCTCTCTCTCTCTGTCTGTCTCTGTCTCTCTCTCTCTCTCTCTCTCTCTCTCTCTCTCTCTCTGTCTGTCTCTGTCTCTCTCTCTCTCTCTCTCTCTCTCTCTCTCTCTCTCTCTCTCTCTCTCTCTCTCTCTCTCTGTCTCTGTCTCTGTCTCTGTCTCTGTCTCTGTCTCTCTCTCTCTCTCTCTCTCTCTCTCTCTCTCTCTCTCTCCCTCTCTCACTTACACACACACACACACACACTAACGCGGACATGCTGGCTGAGTGGACAGCACTCGGAGCTCCGTAATCCTAAAGGCCCGGGTTCGATTCCCGGCCGAGGCTGAAACAAATGGGCAGTTTCTTTCGCCTAATTCCCCTTATTCACATAGCAGTAAATAGGTACCTGGGAGTTAGACAGCTGCTATGAGTTGCTTCCTAGGTGTGTATGTGTACTCACCTAAATGTGCTTGCGGGGGTTGAGCTCTGGCTCTTTGGTCCCGCCTCTCAACCATCAATCCAGTACGTCCACCCAAGACGTCCACCCAGTACGCAACAGAGAAGACGTCCACCCAGTACGCAACAGAGAAGACGTCCACCCAGTACGCAACAGAGAAGACGTCCACCCAGTACGCAACAGAGAAGACGTCCACCCTGTACGCAACAGAGAAGACGTCCACCCAGTACGCAACAGAGCAGACATCCACCCTGTACGCAACAGAGAAGACGTCCACCCAGTACGCAACAGAGCAGACATCCACCCTGTACGCAACAGAGAAGACATCCACCCAGTACGCAACAGTAGTGATTTGGTAGTTCCTACGCACGGACCTAAAGGTTTAGAAAATCAATAATGAGGATGGGTGTCCCCCCCATGCAGGTCAGCGGTGCCAAGAGCCAGCGTCCCCGGCCAGCTTGGCACTCCTCAACAGTGCCACGCGCCTTCCTATAATATATAAAGGAAGCACTAAGATAAGTGAGATACTCGGATGTGAACTATCAGTACTGGAATGTATAGTGAAGGGAGGTAGTAAGGTAGACAGAGTTTATCCTATATTAAATGGTTTATATCAGGTTATATAAATTACGTGTGTGTGTGTGTGTGTGTGTGTGTGTGTGTGTGTGTGTGTGTGTGTGTGTGTGTGTGTGTACTCACCTATTCACCTATTTGTACTCACCTATTTGTGCTTGCAGGATCGAGCATTGACTCTTGGATCCCGCCTTTCGAGCATCGGTTGTTTACAGCAATGACTCCTGACCCATTTCCCTATCATACCTAGTTTTAAAAGTATGAATAGTATTTGCTTCCACAACCTGTTCCTGAAGTGCATTCCATTTTCCCACTACTCTCACGCTAAAAGAAAACTTCCTAACATCTCTGTGACTCATCTGAGTTTCCAGTTTCCACCCATGTCCCCTCGTTCTGTTATTATTACGTGTGAACATTTCATCTATTTCCACTTTGTCAATTCCCCTGAGTATTTTATATGTCCCTATCATATCTCCTCTCTCCCTTCTTTTCTCTAGTGTCGTAAGGTTCAGTTCCTGCAGACGCTCTTCATATCCCATCCCTCGTAACTCTGGGATAAGCCTCGTCGCAAACCTCTGGACCTTCTCCAGTTTCTTTGTGTTTCTTCAGGTGGGGGCTCCAAGATGGCGCGGCATACTCTAAGACGGGTCTTACGTAGGCAGTGTAAAGCGTCCTAAAAGCCTCCTCATTTAGGTTTCTGAATGAAGTTCTAATTTTCGCCAGTGTAGAGTACGCTGCTGTCGTTATCCTATTTATATGTGCCTCAGGAGTTAGATTAGGTGTCACATCCACCCCCAGGTCTCTTTCTCGAATCGTTACAGGTAGGCTGTTCCCCTTCATTGTGTACTGTCCCTTTGGTCTCCTATCACCTGATCCCATTTCCATAACTTTACATTTACTGGTGTTAAACTCCAGTAGCCATTTCCCTGACCATCTCTGCAACCTGTTTAAGTCCTCTTGGAGGATCCTACAATCCTCGTCTGTCACAACTCTTCTCATTAATTTTGTGTCATCCGCAAACATTGACATGTAGGATTCCACTCCTGTAAACATATCATTTACGTAAATTAGAAAGAGGATTGGGCCCAGCACCGATCCTTGAGGTACTCCACTTGTTACTGTTCGCCAGTCCGACTTCTCGCCCCTTACCATTACCCTCTGGCTCCTTCCTGTTAGGTAGTTCTTCACCCATACTAGGGCCTTTCCGCTTACTCCTGTCTGCCTCTCAAGTTTGTATAGCAGTCTCATGTGCGGTACTGTATCAAAGGCCTTTTGGCAGTCAAGAAATATGCAGTCTGCCCAGCCTTCTCTGTCCTGCCTTATCCTTGTTACTTTATCATAGAATTCTAAAAGGTTTGTTAGGCATGATTTCCCTGTCCAGAACCCATGTTGGTGCTTGTTTACAAACCCAATGCTCTCCAGGTGCTCAACAAGTCTTAGCCTAATTATTCCTTCAAGTATTTTGCAGGGGATGCTTGTCAGTGATACGGGTCTGTAGTTAAGTGCCTCCTCCCTATCACCTTTCTTGAAAATCGGTACGACATTTGCCTCCTTCCAGCAACTGGGAAGGACATAGGACATAATACTCCCGACATAGGTGACTCATTAAAGATCATTGCCAGAGGCACGCTGAGAGCCTGCGCTGCCTCTTTAAGTATCCACGGTGATACTTTGTCTGGTCCAACAGCTTTATTTGCATCCAGTGTTGTCAACTGTTTCATTACATCCTCTGCTGTCACCTCTATATCTGATAGTCTTTGATCTTGGGTAATCGCTTCTAACAATGGGAGCTGCTCAGGCTCGGTTGTGAACACTCCATGGAAATTTGCATTCAGTACCTCGCAGATTTCCTTGTCGCTTTCTGTATATGCCCCTTCTGTTTTCCTCAGTCTTGTCACTTGGTCATTTACCGACATCTTCCTTCTTATATGGCTATGTAGTAATTTAGGTTGCTTTTTCGCTTTGACTGCAATATCATTCTCATAATTTCTTTCCGACACTCGTCTTATGTTAATGTAATCATTCCTAGCTCTGTTACATCTAATCCTGTTGTCCTCTGTCCTTTGTCTTCTGTACTTCTCACCTTTGCTTCCTGACACTGTCTATTAAACCATGGGTTATTATATTCCCTCCTGCTTTTTTCCTTTATTGTTGGAATAAATCTCTCTTCAGCCTCCTTGCATTTCAATATGACTTGGTTCATCATACCTTGCACTGTTTTTCCTCTAAGTTCTTCCTCCTAACCTCTGTGTGTGTGTGTGTGTTTACTAGTAGTGTTTACTAGTTGTGTTTTTGCGGGGGTTGAGCTTTGCTCTTTCGGCCCGCCTCTCAACTGTCAATCAACTGTTTACTAACTACTTTTTTTTTTTTTTTTTTTTCCACACCACACACACACACCCCAGGAAGCAGCCCGTGACAGCTGACTAACTCCCAGGTACCTATTTACTGCTAGGTAACAGGGGCACTTAGGGTGAAAGAAACTTTGCCCATTTGTTTCTGCCTCGTGCGGGAATCGAACCCGCGCCACAGAATTACGATTCCTGCGCGCTATCCACCAGGCTACGAGGCCCCTTGTGTGTGTGTGTGTACTCACCTAATTGTACTCACCTAATTGTGCTTGTGGGGGTTGAGCTCTGGCTCTTTGGTCCCGCCTCTCAACCGTCAATCAACTGGTGTACAGATTCCTGAGCCTATTGGGCTCTATCATATCTACATTTGAAACTGTGTATGGAGTCAGCCTCCACCACATCACTTCCTAATGCATTCCATTTACTAACTACTCTGACACTGAAAAAGTTCTTTCTAACGTCTCTGTGGCTCATTTGGGTACTCAGCTTCCACCTGTGTCCCCTTGTTCGCGTCCCACCAGTGTTGAATAGTTCATCCTTGTTTACCCGGTCGATTCCCCTGAGGATTTTGTAGGTTGTGATCATGTCCCCCCTTACTCTTCTGTCTTCCAGTGTCGTAAGGTGCATTTCCCGCAGCCTTTCCTCATAACTCATGCCTCTTAGTTCTGGGACTAGTCTAGTAGCATACCTTTGGACTTTTTCCAGCTTCGTCTTGTGCTTGACAAGGTACGGGCTCCATGCTGGGGCCGCATACTCCAGGATTGGTCTTACATATGTGGTGTACAAGATTCTGAATGATTCCTTACACAGGTTCCTGAACGCCGTTCTGATGTTAGCCAGCCTCGCATATGCCGCAGACGTTATTCTCTTTATGTGGGCTTCAGGAGACAGGTTTGGTGTGATATCAACTCCTAGATCTTCTCTCTGTCTGTTTCATTAAGTACTTTATCTCCTATTCTGTATCCTGTGCCTGGCCTCCTGTTTCCACTGCCTAGTTTCATTACTTTGCATTTACTCGGGTTGAACTTCAACAGCCATTTGTTGGACCATTCACTCAGTCTATCCAGGTCATCTTGTAGCCTCCTACTATCATCCTCTGTTTCAATCCTCCTCATAATTTTTGCATCGTCGGCAAACATTGAGAGGAACGAATCTATACCCTCTGGGAGATCATTTACATATACCAGAAACAGTATAGGTCCAAGGACTGACCCCTGCGGGACTCCACTTGTGACGTCTCGCCAATCTGAGACCTCACCCCTCACACAGACTCGTTGTCTCCTGTTGCTTAGGTACTCCTCTATCCACCGGAGTACCTTCCCTTTCACTCCAGCCTGCATCTCCAACTTTCGCACTAGCCTCTTGTGTGGCACTGTATCAAAGGCTTTCTGACAATCCAAAAATATGCAGTGTGCTCACCCTTCTCTTTCTTGCCTTATTTTTGTTGCCTGGTCGTAGAATTCAAGTAAGAATTCAAGTGTGTGTGTGTGTGTGTGTGTGTGTGTGTGTGTGTGTGTGTGTGTGTGTGTGTGTGTGTGTGTGTGTGTGTGTGTGTGTGTGTGTGTGTGTGTGTGTGTGTGTGTGTGTGTGTGTGTGTGTGTGTGTGTGTGTGTGTGGTGTGTGTGTGTGTGTGTGTGTGTGTGTGTGTGTGTGTGTGTGTGTGTGTGTGTGTGTGTGTGTATGTGTGTGTGTGTGTGTGTGTGTGTGTGTGTGTGTGTGTGTGTGTGTGTGTGTGTGTGTGTATGTGTGTGTGTGTGTGTGTGTGTGTGTGTGTGTGTGTGTGTGTGTGTGTGTGTGTGTGTGTGTGGGTGGCCAGACACACCAGGAGTCAGGCCAGTATGGCGTGACAGAGACGCTGGAGGGAGACTAAAGCAGAAATATACATAATAAAAATATTACCATTGGCCAGTCACGCTGTCAGCCGCCGCCAGCCAGCCTCTGGTGGACGCCGGCGTCCCGCTTCCAAATCTTTGGGACGCAATATGGCGAATTCTTGGAGTCCATCTCAGGTGCCAAATGGTGACTTCGAGGCATCTTAGGTGAGATATGGCGACTTCGAGGTCATGTAAGGTGAGATATGGCGACTTCGAGGTCAACGAAGATGAGATATGGCGACTTCGAGGTCATATTAGGTTAGATATGGCGACTTCGAGGTCATCTGAGGTGAGATATGGCGACTTCGAGGTCATGTAAGGTGAGATATGGCGACTTCGAGGTCAACGAAGATGAGATATGGCGACTTCGAAGTCATCTGAAGTTAGATATGGCGACTTCGAAGTCATCTGAAGTTAGATATGGCGACTTCGAGGTTATCTGAGGTTAGATATGGCGACTTCGAAGTCATCTGAAGTTAGATATGGCGACTTCGAGGTCATCTGAGATTAGATATGGCGACTTCGAGGTCATCTGAGGTTAGATATGGCGACTTCGAGGTCATCTGAGGTTAGATATGGCGACTTCGACGTCATATTAGGTTAGATTTGGCGACTTCGAGGTCATCTGAGGTTAGATATGGCGACTTCGAGGTCATCTGAGGTTAGATATGGCGACTTCTAGGTCATATTAGGTTAGATATGGCGACTTCGAGGTCATCTGAGGTGAGATATGGCGACTTCGAGGTCATTTATGGTGAGATATGGCGACTTCGAAGTCATCTAAGGTGAGATATGGTGACTCCAAGTCATGTGAGATGCAATATGGCATCGTCTGAGGTGCCACATGGCAACTTCGAGGGCCTCTGAAGTGCAATATGGCAACGGAGCGCTGTGGCATCAATATAGCAGACTCATGCATATTATATATGAATTGCATTTATATGTGTAGAGTTTACCTATATCTCCTATATTATAGGACAGAATATCTGTCTCTCCAAAGTCGGGTTAGGTTCGAGTACGGTGGGTCGGGTTAGGTTAAGTTCGGTCGGGTCGGGTCGGGACGGTGTTCTTAAAGAGCAGCGATGCTGTAGAGGAAGAGCGGAATCTTCAGGTATTAGAGCCCACACTATCATCACTATCATCACTCTCCTCACAATCTCTCATTATCAATCAATATCTGTGTCGCTCTTTATCCCTTTATCTTGCTCCCTATCCCTTCATGTCCCTATTTATAGTTTCTCCTTGGTTGTTATTCATCTTCCTTATTAGGGGCACTCAATAGCGCGGTCGATAGAGCTTCGAGCTCACACATTTAGGATCCAGGGTTCGACTCTCCTAGAACCTAGGTGAATGGAATCTCTCTCTCTCTCTCTCTCTCTCTCTCTCTCTCTCTTTCTCTCTCTCTCAATGGAATATCTCTCTCTCTCTCTCTCTCTCTCTCTCTCTCTCTCTCTCTCTCTCTCTCTCTCTCTCTCTCTCTCTCTCAATGGAATATCTCTCTCTCTCTCTCTCTCTCTCTCTCTCAATGGAATATCTTTCTCTCTCTCAATGGAATATCTTTCTCTCTCTCTCTCTCAATGGAATATCTCTCTCTCTCTCTCTCTCTCTCTCTCTCTCTCTCTCTCTCTCTCTCTTTATCCCTCTTCCACATCTCCTTCTTTCTCTTTTTTACCTTATCTTTTCCTCTGGTCTCCCATGCGCCTGGCAGGGGCCGCCCAGGCACCACTGCAGTGATCGTACCGCATCACACAGCCCATTCCAGCCGGCCATTTCAGTTGAGGCTTCGTGAGGCATCAAGCAGGCTGCGGATTACACTAAGCCTGGTCCAGCCGGCTCCAGCCGGATAAGCGAGGGGAGGGTTAATGTTGACGTGATCGCCCCAGGTCACCGGGAAGGCAATTAACAGGACCAGGATAGCGGTCGGTCACGCCATCATCTCACGAGGCGTCGCAGCGTTTGGGCAGTATTACGTATTAAGGTCCAAGTCAACATCTTAAGTTAGGGGGTATTTGAAACACCCAGAACTGTAGTATTCAGCCCCAGTACTACAGTACTCAGCGCCCGGTACTGTTGTATTCAGCCCCAGTACTGTAGTATTCAGCCCCGGTACTGTTGTATTCAGCCCGGGTACTGTTGTATTCAGCCCGGGTACTGTTGTATTCAGCCCCGGTACTGTTGTATTCAGCCCCCAGTACTGTTGTATTCAGCCCCAGTACTACAGTACTCAGCCCCGGTACTGTAGTATTCAGCCCCAGTACTGTTGTATTCAGCCCCGGTACTGTAGTATTCAGCCCCAGTACTGTAGTATTCAGCCCGGGTACTGTAGTATTCAGCCCCGGTACTGTTGAATTCAGCCCCCAGTACTGTTGTATTCAGCCCCAGTACTGTTGTATTCAGCCCCGGTACTGTAGTATTCAGCCCCAGTACTGTTGTATTCAGCCCCCAGTACTGTTGTATTCAGCCCCAGTACTGTTGTATTCAGCCCCAGTACTGTTGTATTCAGCCCCCAGTACTGTTGTATTCAGCCCCAGTACTGTTGTATTCAGCCCCAGTACTGTTGTATTCAGCCCCAGTACTGTTGTATTCAGCCCCGGTACTGTTGTATTCAGCCCCCAGTACTGTTGTATTGTTCCTCCCAGTACTGTTGTATTCAGCCCCAGTACTGTTGTATTGTTCCCCCAGTACTGTTGTATTCAGCCCCAGTACTGTTGTATTCAGCCCCAGTACTGTTGTATTGTTCCCCCAGTACTGTTGTATTCAGCCCCAGTACTGTAGTATTCAGCCCCGGTACTGTTGTATTCAGCCCCAGTACTGTAGTATTCAGCCCCGGTACTGTTGTATTCAGCCCCGGTACTGTTGTATTCAGCCCCCAGTACTGTTGTATTCAGCCCCCAGTACTGTTGTATTCAGCCCCAGTACTGTTGTATTCAGCCCCAGTACTGTTGTATTCAGCCCCAGTACTGTTGTATTCAGCCCCCAGTACTGTTGTATTCAGCCCCAGTACTGTAGTATTCAGCCCCCGGTACTGTAGTATTCAGCCCCAGTACTGTAGTATTCAGCCCCAGTACTGTAGTATTCAGCCCCGGTACTGTAGTATTCAGCCCCGGTACTGTTGTATTCAGCCCCGGTACTGTAGTATTCAGCCCCGGTACTGTAGTATTCAGCCCCAGTACTTCAGTATTCAGCCCCGGTACTGTAGTATTCAGCCCCAGTACTGTTGTATTCAGCCCCAGTACTTCAGTATTCAGCCCCGGTACTGTAGTATTCAGCCCCAGTACTTGTAGTATTCCTCCCGGTACTGTAGTATTCAGCCCCAGTACTGTTGTATTCAGCCCCAGTACTTCAGTATTCAGCCCCGGTACTGTAGTATTCAGCCCCAGTACTGTTGTATTCAGCCCCGGTACTGTAGTATTCAGCCCCAGTACTGTTGTATTCAGCCCCGGTACTGTAGTATTCAGCCCCCGGTACTGTTGTATTCAGCCCCAGTACTGTAGTATTCAGCCCCGGTACTGTAGTATTCAGCCCCCGGTACTGTAGTATTCAGCCCCGGTACTGTAGTATTCAGCCCCAGTACTGTTGTATTCAGCCCCAGTACTGTAGTATTCAGCCCCAGTACTGTAGTATTCAGCCCCAGTACTGTAGTATTCAGCCCCAGTACTGTTGTATTCAGCCCCAGTACTGTTGTATTCAGCCCCCGGTACTGTTGTATTCAGCCCCAGTACTGTAGTATTCAGCCCCAGTACTGTTGTATTCAGCCCCAGTACTGTAGTATTCAGCCCCAGTACTGTAGTATTCAGCCCCGGTACTGTAGTATTCAGCCCCAGTACTGTAGTATTCAGCCCCAGTACTGTAGTATTCAGCCCCAGTACTGTAGTATTCAGCCCCAGTACTGTTGTATTCAGCCCCAGTACTGTTGTATTCAGCCCCCGGTACTGTTGTATTCAGCCCCAGTACTGTAGTATTCAGCCCCCAGTACTGTTGTATTCAGCCCCAGTACTGTAGTATTCAGCCCCAGTACTGTAGTATTCAGCCCCAGTACTGTTGTATTCAGCCCCCAGTACTGTTGTATTCAGCCCCAGTACTGTTGTATTCAGCCCCGGTACTGTAGTATTCAGCCCCGGTACTGTAGTATTCAGCCCCGGTACTGTAGTATTCAGCCCCCAGTACTGTTGTATTCAGCCCCGGTACTGTAGTATTCAGCCCCCAGTACTGTTGTATTCAGCCCCGGTACGGTAGTATTCAGCCCCGGTACTGTAGCATTCAGCCCCGGTACTGTAGCATTCAGCCCCGGTACGGTAGTATTCAGCCCCGGTACTGTAGTATTCAGCCCCGGTACTGTAGCATTCAGCCCCGGTACTGTAGTATTCAGCCCCAGTACTGTTGTATTCAGCCCCAGTACTGTTGTATTCAGCCCCGGTACTGTAGCATTCAGCCCCGGTACTGTAGCATTCAGCCCCGGTACTGTAGTATTCAGCCCCCGGTACTGTAGTATTCAGCCCCGGTACTGTAGTATTCAGCCCCAGTACTGTTGTATTCAGCCCCGGTACTGTAGTATTCAGCCCCAGTACTGTTGTATTCAGCCCCGGTACTGTAGTATTCAGCCCCGGTACTGTAGTATTCAGCCCCGGTACTGTAGTATTCAGCCCCAGTACTGTAGTATTCAGCCCCGGTACTGTAGTATTCAGCCCCGGTACTGTAGTATTCAGCCCCGGTACTGTAGTATTCAGCCCCGGTACTGTAGTATTCAGCCCCCGGTACTGTAGTATTCAGCCCCGGTACTGTAGTATTCAGCCCCGGTACTGTAGCATTCAGCCCCGGTACTGTAGTATTCAGCCCCGGTACTGTAGCATTCAGCCCCAGTACTGTTGTATTCAGCCCCAGTACTGTTGTATTCAGCCCCGGTACTGTTGTATTCAGCCCCGGTACTGTTGTATTCAGCCCCCGGTACTGTTGTATTCAGCCCCCGGTACTTCAGTATTCAGCCCCAGTACTGTTGTATTCAGCCCCGGTACTGTAGTATTCAGCCCCCGGTACTGTTGTATTCAGCCCCGGTACTGTTGTATTCAGCCCCCGGTACTGTAGTATTCAGCCCCGGTACTGTAGTATTCAGCCCCAGTACTTCAGTATTCAGCCCCAGTACTGTTGTATTCAGCCCCAGTACTGTTGTATTCAGCCCCAGTACTGTTGTATTCAGCCCCAGTACTTCAGTATTCAGCCCCAGTACTTCAGTATTCAGCCCCAGTACTACAGTATTCAGCCCCGGTACTGTAGTATTCAGCCCCAGTACTTCAGTATTCAGCCCCAGTACTTCAGTATTCAGCCCCAGTACTACAGTATTCAGCCCCGGTACTGTTGTATTCAGCCCCAGTACTTCAGTATTCAGCCCCAGTACTACAGTATTCAGCCCCGGTACTGTTGTATTCAGCCCCTGTACTGTTGTATTCAGCCCCAGTACTGTAGTATTCAGTCCCAGTACTGTTGTATTCAGCCCCAGTACTGTTGTATTCAGCCCCGGTACTGTAGTATTCAGCCCCAGTACTGTTGTATTCAGCCCCAGTACTACAGTACTCAGCCCCGGTACTACAGTACTCAGCCCCCAGTACTACAGTACTCAGCGCCCGGAACTGTAGTATTCAGCCCCAGTACTACAGTATTCAGCCCCGGTACTACAGTACTCAGCCCCAGTACTACAGTACTCAGCGCCCGGAACTGTAGTATTCAGCCCCGGTACTACAGTATTCAGCCCCGGTACTACAGTACTCAGCCCCAGTACTACAGTACTCAGCCCCAGTACTACAGTACTCAGCCCCAGTACTACAGTATTCAGCCCCAGTACTACAGTACTCGGCCCCAGTACTACAGTACTCAGCCCCCAGTACTACAGTACTCAGCGCCCGGAACTGTAGTATTCAGCCCCAGTACTTCAGTATTCAGCCCCCAGTACTACAGTACTCGGCCCCAGTACTACAGTACTCAGCCCCCAGTACTACAGTACTCAGCGCCCGGAACTGTAGTATTCAGCCCCAGTACTTCAGTATTCAGCCCCGGTACTACAGTACTCAGCCCCCAGTACTACAGTACTCAGCGCCCGGAACTGTAGTATTCAGCCCCAGTACTTCAGTATTCAGCCCCAGTACTACAGTACTCAGCCCCCAGTACTGGCAACTCATCAGACTGTCATGAGAGGACTGGAGTGTGAGGGAATAGCGAGTAAGCTGAATTATCCAACATTAGAACAGTGAGAGATGACATGATCCCAACATACAAGATCCTTCAAACCCTTGCCAAAGTAGACAATGTGGAACTGTTTTAACACTAGCCAAATAAGATGCAAGAAAATAAGATTAGCCATAATTATATAATGAAACACTATAGTGAGGCGATCAAACCTAAAAATTAGGGACACCGCCCAGAGTTTTTTCTTATTAAGGCCAATTAATAGCGCGGTCGATAGAGCTTCGGGTCTCACATACGTGGGGGTCCAGGGTTCGAGTCTCCTTAAGCCCTGGTGAATGGTTTATCGTGGCAGTTCCTATTTATATCCACCCAAACACATTAATGTATATGTCTATCCTGCTCTTGAAACAAGATGAAATGGTCTAATGTCTGGTAGACTCAGTTTATTGCTAACAAATGTTATGATGGAGCCGAGCGGACAGCACGGTGGACTTGTGATCCTGTGGTCCTGGGTTCAATCCCAGGCGCCGGCGAGAAACAATGGGCAGAGTTTCTTTCACTCTATGCCCCTGTTACCTAGCAGTAAAATAGGTACCTGGGTGTTAGTCAGCTGTCACGGGCTGCTTCCTGGGGGTGGAGGCCTGGTCGAGGACCGGGCCGCGGGGACACTAAAGCCCCGAAATCATCTCAAGACAACCTCAAGATGCCAGTTAATGATGATAACGAGTTACTAGATATCAGCGAAATATTACTGAAATCGAAAACGATATCAGATTCATAATTAGAAGCAATTACAAGGCAAAAATCAATGCATAAATGTATGAAATAAAGCCAAATAGACTGCCAGATTAAGTGTGTTATTGTATTTGCAATAAACCCCTAATGTTGTTATTTGGTTGTATCTTGCTATTGTATCATCATAAACGTTTTATTTAATTTATTTTATTTATGTGTTTTTTTTTTTTTTTTTTTTTTTTTTTTGAGATATATACAAGAGTTGTTACATTCTTGTAGAGCCACTAGTACGCGTAGCGTTTCGGGCAAGTCCTTAATCCTATGGTCCCTGGAATACGATCCCCGCCGCGAAGAATCGTTGTTACATCCAAGTACACATTTTACTGTTGCGTTAAACAGAGGCTACAGTTAAGGAATTGCGCCCAGTAAATCCTCCCCGGCCAGGATACGAACCCATGACATAGCGCTCGCGGAACGCCAGGCGAGTGTCTTACCACTACACCACGGAGACTGTATATTGTTATTTAATCTATTTTACATACAACGAGAGTCAATCACACATGATACTGAAGGAGCCAGATAGTCGTCCTATAAGCATTCTAAGTCACGACTTTCAGATGCTAATTGTTCAAAGGTTATCTTGAGATGATTTCGGGGCTTTTTAGTGTCCCCGCGGCCCGGTCCTCGACCAGGCCTCCACCCCCAGGAAGCAGCCCGTGACAGCTGACTAACACCCAGGTACCTATTTTACTGCTAGGTAACAGGGGCATAGGGTTATCTTGAGGTTATCTTGAGATGATTTCGGGGCTTTTTAGTGTCCCCGCGGCCCGGTCCTCGACCAGGCCTCCACCCCCAGGAAGCAGCCCGTGACAGCTGGCTAACACCCAGGTACCTATTTAACTGCTAGGTAACAGGGGCATAGGGTTATCTTGAGGTTATCTTGAGATGATTTCGGGGCTTTAGTGTCCCCGCGGCCCGGTCCTCGACCAGGCCTCCACCCCCAGGAAGCAGCCCGTGACAGCTGACTAACACCCAGGTACCTATTTTACTGCTAGGTAACAGGGGCATAGGGTGAAAGAAACTCTGCCCATTGTTTCTCGCCGGCGCTCAGGATCGACCCCGGGACAACAGGATCACAAGTCCAGCGTGCTGTCCGCTCGGCCGACCTGTTCCCTAACCAAACGCTTGGAATAAGCAAGCGTACCTTCGACTCCAAGATAAAGAACGTAGTTATTCAATTGAACAACTATATTACTGTATCTAAGCATGGATACATATGTAACTTGCAGGGCTGTACCCAAGCACGGTGACCTCATCTTCAGAAAGACATACCTGGTTGGTTGATACCTGGTTGATGGGGTTCTGGGAGTTCTTCTACTGTCCAAGCCCGGCCCGAGGCCAGGCTTGACTTGTGAGAGTTTGGTCCACCAGGCTGTTGCTTGGAGCGGCCCGCAGGCCCACATATACCTGCTTGATGGGGTTCTGGGAGTTCTTCTACTCCCCAAGCCCGGCCCGAGGCCAGGCTTGACTTGTGAGAGTTTGGTCCACCAGGCTGTTGCTTGGAGCGGCCCGCAGGCCCACATATACCTGGTTGATGGGGTTCTGGGAGTTCTTCTACTGCCCAAGCCCGGCCCGAGGCCAGGCTTGACTTGTGAGAGTTTGGTCCACCAGGCTGTTGCTTGGAGCGGCCCGCAGGCCCACATATACCTGGTTGATGGGGTTCTGGGAGTTCTTCTACTCCCCAAGCCCGGCCCGAGGCCAGGCTTGACTTGTGAGAGTTTGGTCCACCAGGCTGTTGCTTGGAGCGGCCCGCAGGCCCACATATACCTGGTTGATGGGGTTCTGGGAGTTCTTCTACTGCCCAAGCCCGGCCCGAGGCCAGGCTTGACTTGTGAGAGTTTGGTCCACCAGGCTGTTGCTTGGAGCGGCCCGCAGGCCCACATATACCTGGTTGATGGGGTTCTGGGAGTTGTTCTACTGCCCAAGCCCGGCCCGAGGCCAGACTTGACTTGTGAGAGTTTGGTCCACCAGGCTATTGCTTGGAGCGGCCCGCAGGCCCACATATACCTGCTTGATGGGGTTCTGGGAGTTCTTCTACTCCCCAAGCCCGGCCCGAGGCCAGGCTTGACTTGTGAGAGTTTGGTCCACCAGGCTGTTGCTTGGAGCGGCCCGCAGGCCAGGTTTGACTTGTGAGAGTTTGGTCCACCAGGCTGTTGCTTGGAGCGGCCCGAGGCCAGGCTTGACTGGTGAGAGTTTGGTCCACCAGGCTGTTGCTTGGAGCGGCCAGCAGGCCAGGCTTGACTTGTGAGAGTTTGGTCCACCAGGCTGTTGCTTGGAGCGGCCCGAAGGCCAGGCTTGACTTGTGAGAGTTTGGTCCACCAGGCTGTTGCTTGGAGCGGCCCGCAGGCCAGGCTTGACTTGTGAGAGTTTGTTCCACCAGGCTGTTGCTTGGAGCGGCCCGCAGGCCCACATATACCTGGTTGATGGGGTTCTGGGAGTTCTTCTACTCCCCAAGCCCGGCCCGAGGCCAGGCTTGACTTGTGAGAGTTTGGTCCACCAGGCTGTTGCTTGGAGCGGCCCGAGACCAGGCTTGACTTGTGAGAGTTTGGTCCACCAGGCTGTTGCTTGGAGCGGCCCGCAGGCCCACATACCCACCACAGCCTGGTTGGTCCGGCACTCCTTGAAGGAAACAATCTAGTTTCCTCTTGAAGATGTCCACGGTTGTTCACATAGCTGTTGACCAGACCACACACTAGAAGGTGAAGGGACGACGACGTTTCGGTCCGTCCTGGACTATTCTCAAGTCGACTTGAGAATGGTCCAGGACAGACCGAAACATCGTCGTCCCTTCACCTTCTAGTGTGTGGTCTGGTCAACATACTTTAGCCTCGTTATTGTGACTCATCGCCTTAACATAACTGCTCTTGACAAAGTGCAATACCGGGCTACAAAAATCATTCTAGCGCTAAGTCAACTCACGTATCAGGAACGGTTGAGGGCCACAGGGCTAACAGCACTATAAACCAGACATGACAGGGCGGATCTCATTGAAACTTTTAAAATACTGAACAATTTGGAGGATGTTGATCCTGACAAATTGTTCAAAAAGTCAGATGTAACACAAACATGGGTTGTCATGGGTTCGTATCCTGGCCGGGGAGGATTTACTGGGCACAATTCCTTAACTGTAGCCTCTGTTTAACGCAACAGTAAAATGTGTACTTGGATGAAAAAACGATTCTTCGCGGCAGGGGATCGTATTCCAGGGACCATAGGATTAAGGACTTGCCCGAAACGCTACGCGTACTAGTGGCTCTACAAGAATATATCAACTCTTGTATATATCTCAAAAAAAAAAAAAAAAAAAAAAAAAAAAAAAAAAAAAAAAAAAAAAGTAGAAGGTGAAAAAGTACCATTTTCTTTGAGACAGTAGCTTCAATTAATTTACATAAGTCATACCAAGTAGAAGGTGAAAAAGTACCATTTTCTTTGAGCCAGTCGCTTCAATTCCATTCTTTCTTTTTAAAAACAGGGGTAACAAAAGCGTTTTATCAGGATCCGCTGATACAGTAATTCAGTTATATTTCGCTATTTTATACAGTAATTCAGCTATATTTCGCTATTTATACAGTAATACAGCATGTATTTATGAAATTATACAATTGATTATGTGTGCATATCGCGTTTAGTCGATTTAAACACCTTAATTCTTGCTAGAAATTAAGGGTCATCCCTTCCTAGTGTGATAATGACCAATAGACATACTCACCATCCTTACCTACTGTGATAGTGAACACACTCACCCACTCACCTGCGTAAAATTCCTTCCGACACTCTTGATATAGACGTAATTCTCCGGTAAATCATCACTGAGCTGCGACAGAAGTTCCTGGCGCAGATCATGGAGGGTCAGTTCAGGCAGGACCCTGACGAAGCCTGCCGACACGGTCTCCTCCACCACCTGGTTCCTTGCCAGTCTCCTGAAGGGGATCCACTTATCCTGTGGCAGGATATACACGTGGATCTCCACCAGCTGTGGGAGATACAGAGGATTTGAGTTAGGTACGTTGGTGTGTGGAAGTGGGCGGATTAATGGTTGAGTAGGGGGATTAATGGTCGAGTGGGCGGATTAATGGTTGAGTGGGGGGATTAATAACAGAATCCATCACATCAACACCATCAATAAGGTTGAATACACATATAGTTTACCAAACTGTAAACCCAACATGGTATCCCTAGACGACAATCATGAGTCTACCGTCCTACCAGACAGTATATACCCCCGCAGGCCAGGTTCTTCACTTTATTATTCACAAAGGCTTTATTCATCCATTATACATCAACCCATAGGCCTCATAGGAGCCCGAGACTGAGCACTGAGTACTGAGCCCTGAGCTCTGAGCACTGAGCTCTGAGCACTGAGCTCTGAGCACTGAGCACTGAGCACTGAGCACTGAGCTCTGAGCACTGAGCTCTGAGCTCTGAGCACTGAGCACTGAGCCCTGAGCACTGAGCACTGAGCACTGAGCTCAGCTACTAAAAAAAGACCCAAAAAGCAAAAAAAAAGCGTATTTAACAAAATTGTATATAATTAAGTTTTAACAAGTTGCTACTATGATTTGAGAGTGACTATAATGTGGCGCCTACATTATATTCACAATGACTTGTAGGGACAAGCAAGGCTGGCTGTGTTAATGATGACTTATAATGAAAATAGTTTTTCCTGTATTGTTACAGGTGTGGGTCCCCCATACTGATCCACTACTCCCACACTGATCCACTACTCCCACACTGATCCACCACTAACCCACACACTGATCCACTACTCCCACACTGATCCACCACTAACCCCCACACTGATCCACTACTCCCACACTGATCCACCACTAACCCCCATACTGATCCACTACTCCCACACTGATCCACTACTCCCACACTGATCCACTACTCCCACACTGATCCACCACTAACCCACACACTGATCCACTACTCCCACACTGATCCACCACTAACCCCCACACTGATCCACTACTCCCACACTGATCCACCACTAACCCCCATACTGATCCACTACTCCCACACTGATCCACTACTCCCACACTGATCCACCACTAACTCCTACACACTGATCCACTACTCCCACACTGATCCACTACTCCCACACTGATCCACTACTCCCACACTGATCCACCACTAACTCCTACACACTGATCCACTACTCCCACACTGATCCACTACTCCCACACTGATCCACTACTCCCACACTGATCCACTACTCCCACACTGATCCACTACTCCCACACTGATCCACTACTCCCACACTGATCCACCACTAACTCCTACACACTGATCCACCACTAACCCCCACACTGATCCACCACTAACCCCACACTGATCCACCACTAACCCCCACACTGATCCACCACTAACCCCCACACTGATCCACCACTAACCCCACACTGATCCACCACTAACTCCTACACACTGATCTACCACTAACTCCCACACTGATCCACCACTAACCCACACACTGATCCACCACTAACCCCCACACACTGATCCACCACTAACCCCCACACTGATCCATCACTAACCCCACACACTGATCCACCACTAACCCCACACTGATCCACCACTAACCCCCACACTGATCCACCACTAACCCCCACACTGATCCACCACTAACCCACACACTGATCCACTACTCCCACACTTATCCACCACTAACCCCCACACTGATCCACCACTAACCCCCACACTGATCCATCACTAACCCCCACACTGATCCACCACTAACCACACACACTGATCCACCACTAACCCCCACACTGATCCACTACTCCCACACTGATCCACCACTAACCCACATTGATCCACCACTAACCCCCACACTGATCCACCACTAACCCCCACACTGATCCATCACTAACCCCACACACTGATCCACCACTAACCCCCACACTGATCCACCACTAACCCCACACTGATCCACCACTAACTCCTACACACTGATCCACCACTAACCCACACACTGATCCACCACTAACCCCCACACACTGATCCACCACTAACCCCCACACTGATCCATCACTAACCCCACACACTGATCCACCACTAACCCCCACACTGATCCATCACTAACCACACACACTGATCCACCACTAACCCCACACTGATCCACCACTAACCCCCACACTGATCCACCACTAACCCCCACACTGATCCACCACTAACCCCCACTCTGATCCACCACTAACCCCACACACACTAATCCACCACTAACCCCCACACTGATCCACCACTAACCCCCACACTGATCCATCACTAACCACACACACTGATCCACCACTAAACCCCCACACTGATCCACCACTAACCCCCACACTGATCCACCACTAACCCCCACACTGATCCACCACTAACCCCACACTGATCCATCACTAACCACCACACACTGATCCACCACTAACCCCCACACTGATCCACCACTAACCCCCACACACTAACCCCCACACTGATCCACCACTAACCCCCACACTGATCCACCACCACCCCCCCACACTGATCCACCACTAACCCCCACTCTGATCCACCACTAACCCCCACACACTAATTCACCACTAACCCACACACTAATCCACCACTAACCCTCACACTGATCCACCACTAACCCCCACACTGATCCACCACTAACCCCACACACACTAATCCACCACTAACCCCCACACTGATCCACCACTAACCCCCACACTGATCCACCACTAACCCCCACACTGATCCACCACTAACCCCACACACACTAATCCACCACTAACCCCCACACTGATCCACCACTAACCTCACACACTGATCCACCACTAACCCCCACACTGATCCACCACTAACCCCCACACTGATCCACCACTAACCCCACACTAATCCACCACTAACCCCCACACACTAATCCACCACTAACCCCCACACTAATCCACCACTAACCCCACACTAATCCACCACTAACCCCACACACTAATCCACCACTAACCCCCACACTAACTTCACCACTAACCCCCACACTAATCCACCACTAACCCCACACACTAATCCACCACTAACCCCCACACAAATCCACCACTAACCCACACACTAATCCACCACTAACCCCACACACTAATCCACCACTAACCCCACACACTAATCCACCACTAACCCCCACACTAATCCACCACTAACCCCCACACTGATCCACCACTAACCCCACACACTAATCCACCACTAACCCCCACACTGATCCACCACTAACCCCACACACTGATCCACCACTACCCCCCACACACACTAATCCACCACTAACCCCCACACTGATCCACCACTAACCCCACACACTAATCCACCACTAACCCCCACACTGATCCACCACTAACCCCCACACACTAATCCACCACTAACCCCCACACTAATCCACCACTAACCCCCACACTAATCCACCACTAACCCACACACTAATCCACCACTAACCCCACACACTAATCCACCACTAACCCCCACACTGATCCACCACTAACCCCACACACACCAATCCACCACTAACCCCACACACTAATCCACCACTAACCCCACACACTGATCCACCACTAACCCCACACACACTAATCCACCACTAACCCACACACTAATCCACCACTAACCCCCACACTGATCCACCACTAACCCCACACACACTAATCCACCACTAACCCCACACACTAATCCACCACTAACCCCACACACTAATCCACCACTACCCCCCACACTGATCCACCACTAACCACACACACTAATCCACCACTAACCCCACACACTGATCCACCACTAACCCCACACACTGATCCACCACTAACCCCACACACTAATCCACCACTAACCCCCCACACTAATCCACCACTAACCCCACACACTATCCACCACTAACCCCACACACTAATCCACCACTAACCCCCACACTAATCCACCACTAACCCCACACACTAATCCACCACTAACCCCACACACTAATCCACCACTAACCCCCACACTAACTTCACCACTAACCCCCACACTGATCCACCACTAACCCCACACACTGATCCACCACTAACCCCACACACTAATCCACCACTAACCCCCACACTAATCCACCACTAACCCCACACACTAATCCACCACTAACCCCACACACTAATCCACCACTAACCCCCACACTAATCCACCACTAACCCCCACACTGATCCACCACTAACCCCACACACTGATCCACCACTAACCCCACACACACTAATCCACCACTAACCCCCACACTGATCCACCACTAACCCCACACACTAATCCACCACTAACCCCCACACTGATCCACCACTAACCCCCACACACTAATCCACCACTAACCCCCACACTAATCCACCACTAACCCCACACTAATCCACCACTAACCCACACACTAATCCACCACTAACCCCACACACTAATCCACCACTAACCCCACACTGATCCACCACTAACCCCACACACACCAATCCACCACTAACCCCACACACTAATCCACCACTAACCCCACACACTGATCCACCACTAACCCCACACACACTAATCCACCACTAACCCACACACTAATCCACCACTAACCCCCCACACTGATCCACCACTAACCCCACACACACTAATCCACCACTAACCCCACACACTAATCCACCACTAACCCCACACACTAATCCACCACTACCCCCCACACTGATCCACCACTAACCACACACACTAATCCACCACTAACCCCACACACTTATCCACCACTAACCCCACACACTGATCCACCACTAACCCCACACACTAATCCACCACTAACCCCCACACTAATCCACCACTAACCCCACACACTAATCCACCACTAACCCCACACACTAATCCACCACTAACCCCCACACTAATCCACCACTAACCCCACACACTAATCCACCACTAACCCCACACACTAATCCACCACTAACCCCCACACTAACTTCACCACTAACCCCCACACTGATCCACCACTAACCCCACACACTGATCCACCACTAACCCCACACACTAATCCACCACTAACCCCCACACTAATCCACCACTAACCCCACACACTAATCCACCACTAACCCCACACACTAATCCACCACTAACCCCCACACTAATCCACCACTAACCCCCACACTGATCCACCACTAACCCCACACACACTAATCCACCACTAACCCCACACACTAATCCACCACTAACCCCACACACTGATCCACCACTAACCCCACACACACTAATCCACCACTAACCCACACACTAATCCACCACTAACCCCCACACTGATCCACCACTAACCCCACACACACTAATCCACCACTAACCCCACACACTAATCCACCACTAACCCCACACACTAATCCACCACTAACCCCCACACTGATCCACCACTAACCACACACACTAATCCACCACTAACCCCACACACTGATCCACCACTAACCCCACACACTGATCCACCACTAACCCCACACACTAATCCACCACTAACCCCCACACTGATCCACCACTAACCCCCACACTGATCCACCACTAACCCCCACACTAATCCACCACTAACCCCCACACTGATCCACCACTAACCCCCACACTGATCCACCACTAACCCCACACTAATCCACCACTAACCCCACACACTAATCCACCACTAACCCCACACTAACTTCACCAAGACAATTTAAAAACTGTGGTTTTGCAATTTATATTCTGTGGCATTAAGTAAAGGTGTAATTTTAAGACCAACATAGTACAGGTTTCCTTATATATCTTTCGTGTGAAATAATTATGATAAATGCTAAGAATTCTTTGTTTTAAACCTAAGTTACAATGTATAGTAAGCAATCACTCAGGCGGACTTCAAGGGGAATTAAAACACCAAAGTTGTGATTGCTACTGTGCATGAAGTATGCAACCCGTTCTCGCAAATTCGTAAAGTCAATATTGACTTATTAACTACGTGCATAGGTGATATACTAAACATAATAGATACCCTTAAAAAGATTCATAGAAAACACCGACCTTACCTAACCTTGTTAGTATGTTAAGATAAGCATCTTATTGCTTCGTAATTACAATTATTACTTAACCTATACCTATTATAGGTTAGGTAATAATTGTAATTACGAAGCTATAAGATGCTTATCTTAACATACTAAGTAGGTTAGGTAAGGTCGGTGTTTTCTATGAATCTTTTTAAGGTTATCTATTATGTTAAGTATGTCACCTATGCACATATTTAATAAGTCAATATTGACTTATTAAATATGTGCATAGGTGACATACTTAAATTTGCGAGAACGGGTTGCAGTATGTTTGGTGATGTATTCGTGTTGTATATCGCTGATAATGGAGTAGGAGGAATACAAGGAGGGATAATACAGGAGGAATACAACCTGCAGTAGCCTGAGAGGTAATACCCAATGTGGGAAGGGTACTTGATGGTATTAACCTATGGGAGCCGGTCGGCCGAGCGGACAGCACGCTGGACTTGTGATCCTGTGGTTCTGGGTTCGATCCCAGGCACCGGAGAGAAACAATGGGCAGAGTTTCTTTTACTCTATACCCCTGTTACCTAGCAGTAAAATAGGTACCTGGGTGTTAGTCAGCTGTCACGGGCTGCTTCCTGGGGGTGGAGGCCTGGTCGAGGACCGGGCCGCGGGGACACTATAGCCCCGAAATCATCTCAAGATAACCTCAAGATATTACCAGTCCGTCCTCCTAAGGTCCCCCAAACGTCAAGAAACAGACGTACTAAAATGCTCTTATCATAAACCTATCAGAAGACCCAAAATAGAAAACGGGGCAGTACGTCTCTTTCGACAGCCGTTTTCATTTACAAGATCGATGATTTTTGGCCTTAGCTAACGCGTACGTCAAAATACGACGTGCTATAATGAGGACTGGTTGGAGGGGGAGCATTATACCACCCCTCTCACCCCCTCTCCCTCACACTCATTGTATATATGCTACAATGCAATTTTTGGTTCAGATATCATCTTGGCACTGAAGAACGCCAGGTATAGCATGCGACCATCAGGAAATAACAGTTTGATGAACACGCTAAGGCCACACATAGATAATGTTCCATTGTTCACAGCAGTTCAGCTTTCTTGAAGCGTGACATGGTTTTGTACAGCATGTTTGGTCCTGTTGAAGATTAGGGGGTTACAGCCCAAGATTTGTAAGATGCGTGTGAATGTGTACACTGTAGGGGTCTACAGGTGTACACTGTAGGGCTCTACAGGTGTACAATGTAGGGCTCTACAGGTGTACAATGTAGGGGTCCACAGGTGTACACTGTAGAGCTCCACAGGTGTACACTGTAGGGCTCCACAGGTGTACACTGTAGGGCTCCACAGGTGTACACTGTAGGGCTCCACAGGTGTACACTGTAGGGCTCCACAGGTGTACACTGCAGGACCCCACAGGTGTACACTGTAGGGCTCTACAGGTGTACACTGTAGGGCTCCACAGGTGTACACTGTAGAGCTCCACAGGTGTACACTGTAGAGCTCCACAGGTGTACACTGTAGGGCTCCACAGGTGTACACTGCAGGACCCCACAGGTGTACACTGTAGGGCTCTACAGGTGTACACTGTAGGGCTCCACAGGTGTACACTGTAGAGCTCCACAGGTGTACACTGTAGAGCTCCACAGGTGTACACTGTAGAGCTCCACAGGTGTACACTGTAGGGCTCCACAGGTGTACACTGTAGGGCTCCACAGGTGTACACTGTAGAGCTCCACAGGTGTACACTGTAGAGCTCCACAGGTGTACACTGTAGAGCTCCACAGGTGTACACTGTAGAGCTCCACAGGTGTACACTGTAGGACCCCACAGGTGTACACTGTAGAGCTCCACAGGTGTACACTGTAGAGCTCCACAGGTGTACACTGTAGGGCTCCACAGGTGTACACTGTAGGGGTCCACAGGTGTACACTGTAGAGCTCCACAGGTGTACACTGTAGGGCTACACAGGTGTACACTGTAGAGCTCCACAGGTGTACACTGTAGAGCTCCACAGGTGTACACTGCAGGACCCCACAGGTGTACACTGTAGGGGTCCACAGGTGTACACTGTAGAGCTCTACAGGTGTACACTGTAGGGGTCCACAGGTGTACACTGTAGGGGTCCACAGGTGTACACTGTAGAGCTACACAGGTGTACACTGTAGGACCCCACAGGTGTACACTGTAGGACCCCACAGGTGTACACTGTAGGACCCCACAGGTGTACACTGTAGGACCCCACAGGTGTACACTGTAGGACCCCACAGGTGTACACTGTAGGGCTCCACAGGTGACAATGGATACCTTCATGGAATTTCTTGTTACCTCTGAGTATATTCTTGATCTACCAGATGGCTTGCTACCCAGCCCCGTCCTCCAAAGGTCCCCAACGTCCAGAAACTGACGTACTAAAGTGCCCTTATCCTAACCTACCAGAGGACCCACAACAGAAAACGGAACAGTGCAAGCCACTCGATGGAATACGCAGTTTGGAAATTAGGGAATTCCAAAGAGCACTTCACATCGTTCAAGGTGGAAGCGGACCATAGCAGTAAAGTTAACATGTAGGAGTGAGTGCACGGAAGGCAGAGAGAGAGGGAGAGAGGCATAGAGACATGTGCACCACATGCAAAATACTCGGCGCGAAGTGCATCAGAAAGGAACTTTACCACTGTCGGCGCCGCCACCGCAGATATTGGAGAGAGAGAGAGAGAGAGAGAGAGAGAGAGAGAGAGAGAGAGAGAGAGAGAGAGAGAGAGAGAGAGAGAGAGAGAGAGAGAGAGAGAGAGAGAGAGAGAGAGAGAGAGAAGAGACAGAGAGAAGAGAGAGAGAGAGAGAGAGAGAGAGAGAGAGAGAGAGAGAGAGAGAGAGAGAGAGAGAGAGAGAGAGAGAGAGAGAGAGAGAGAGAGAGAGAGAGAGAGACAGAGAGAGAGAGAGAGAGAGAGAGAGAGAGACAGACAGACAGACAGACAGACAGACAGACAGACAGACAGACAGACAGACCAGACAGACAGACAGACAGACAGAGTTGTGGATATTATTATCGTGTTGGTCAAAAATTATCGTTGTGGAAATTGGAATCTATTTTAACATTGGTAAAAATGTAAGTAATTTTGCTGCTGTCTACGACAGCGATTTCAATAATAATAGAAAGTTAGGCTACTTGGTACAGTCTCGTAGTTAAAGTACCGCTTCATAATACAACTAGTGATACCAGTGTGCTGTAGTGACGAGTGTGGGCTTGGGGGCCAGATTCATGAAGCAGTTACGCAAGCACTTACGAACTCGGGGCCAGATTCATGAAGCAGATACGCAAGCACTTACGAACCTGGGGCCAGATTCATGAAGCAGTTACGCAAGCACTTACGGACCTGGGGCCAGATTAACGAAGCAGTTACGCAAGCACTTACGAACCTGGGGCCAGATTCACGAAGCAGTTACGCAAGCACTTACGAACCTGGAGCCAGATTCATGAAGCAGTTACCCAAGCACTTACGAACTTATCCATCTTTTCTCAATCTTTGGCGGCTTTGTTTACAATTATTAAACAGTTAATGAGCTCCGAAGCACCAGGAGGCTGTTTATAACAATAACAACAGTTGATTGGCAAGTTTTCATGCTTGTAAACTGTTTAATAAATGTAACCAAAGCCGTCAAAGATTGAGGAAAGATGGACACGTTCGTAAGTGCTTGCGTAACTGCTTCGTGAATCTGGCCCCAGGTTAGTAAGTGCTTGCGTAACTGCTTCGTGAATCTAGCCCCAGGTTCGTAAGTGCTTGCGTAACTGCTTTGTGAATCTGGCCCCAGGTTCGTAAGTGCTTGCGTAACTGCTTCGTGAATCTGGCCCCAGGTTCGTAAGTGCTTGCGTAACTGCTTTGTGAATCTAGCCCCAGGTTCGTAAGTGCTTGCGTAACTGCTTTGTGAATCTAGCCCCAGGTTCGTAAGTGCTTGCGTAACTGCTTCGTGAATCTGGCCCCAGGTTCGTAAGTGCTTGCGTAACTGCTTTGTGAATCTAGCCCCAGGTTCGTAAGTGCTTGCGTAACTGCTTTGTGAATTAAGCCCCAGGTTCGTAAGTGCTTGCGTAACTGCTTCGTGAATCTGGCCCCAGGATCGTAAGTGCTTGTATAACTGCTTCGTGAATCTGGCTCCAGGTTCGTAAGTGCTTGCGCAACTGCTTCATGAATCTAGCCCCAGGTTCGTAAGTGCTTGTGTAACAGCTTCATGAATCTGGCCCCAGGTTCGTAAGTGCTGGCGTAACTGCTTCGTGAATCTGGCCCCAGGTTCGTAAGTGCTTGCGTAACTGCTTTGTGAATCTAGTCCCAGGTTCGTAAGTGCTTGCGTAACTGCTTTGTGAATCTAGCCCCAGGTTCGTAAGTGCTTGCGTAACTGCTTCGTGAATCTGGCCCCAGGTTCGTAAGTACTTGCGTAACTGCTTCGTGAATCTAGCCCCAGGTTCGTAAGTGCTTGCGTAACTGCTTCGTGAATCTGGCCCCAGGTTCGTAAGTACTTGCGTAACTGCTTCGTGAATCTAGCCCCTGGTTCGTAAGTGCTTGCGAAACTACTTCGTGAATCTGGCCCCCCAGGTTCGTAAGTGCTTTCCCATTTCATTTAAAATTATGAATAGTATTTGCTTCCACAACCTGTTCCTGAAGTGCATTCCATTTCCCCACTACTCTCACGCTAAAAGAAAACTTCCTAACATCTCTGTGACTCATCTGAGTTTCAAGCTTCCATCCATGTCCCCTCGTTCTGTTACTATTACGTGTGAACATTTCGTCTATGTCCACTCTGTCAATCCCCCTGAGTATTTTATACGTTACTATCATGTCCCCCCTCTCCCTTCTTCTTTCAAGTGTCGTAAGGCACAGTTCCCTCAGGCGCTCCTCATACCCCATCCCTCGTAGCTCTGGGACGAGTGTGTGTGTGTGTGTGTGTGTGGGTGTGTGTGTGTGTGTGTGTGTGTGTGGGTGTGTGTGTGTGTGTGTGTGGGTGTGTGTGTGTGTGTACTCACCAAGTTGTACTCACCTAGTTGTGCTTGCGGGGGTTGAGCTCTGGCTCTTTGGTCCCGCCTCTCAACTGTCAATCAACAGGTGTACAGGTTCCTGAGCCTATTGGGCTCTATCATATCTACACTTGAAACTGTGTATGGAGTCAGCCTCCACCACATCACTTCCTAATGCATTCCATTTATTAACTACTCTGACACTAAAAAAGTTCTTTCTAATATCTCTGTGGCTCATTTGGGCACTCAGTTTCCACCTGTGTCCCCTAGTGCGTGTGCCCCTTGTGTTAAACAGCCTGTCTTTATCAACCCTGTCAATTCCCTTGAGGATCTTGAATGTGGTGATCATGTCCCCCCTAACTCTTCTGTCTTCCAACGAAGTGAGGTTTAATTCCCGTAGTCTGTGTGTGTGTGTGTGTGTGTGTGTGTGTGTGTGTGTGTGTGTGTGTGTGTGTGTGTGTGTGTGTGTGTGTGTGTGTGTGTGTGTGTGTGTGTGCGTGTGTGTGTGTGTACTCACCTAGTTGTACTCACCTAGTTGTGTTTGCGGGGGTTGAGCTCGGGCTCTTTGGTCCCGCCTCTCAACCGTTGTGTGTGTGTGTGTGTGTGTGTGTGTGTGTGTGTGTGTGTGTGTGTGCCCATTCTCACCACGTGAAGGCACAATGCTTAAAAAAACACTACCTAGTTTAAAAAAAAAACACATTTATTTTTCTTTTGACAAGATTCACGTTTTTCTAGCGTCACGCAATGTGCTAATTACTAGCTAAAGCAAACTATGTTCCCTTAATCTGCGACTATCATCTAGACCACTTAGGGAGAGAGAACATGGTACAAGGGGGAAGCCGGAGACGCAGAAGACATAATGAAGCCAATTTTGGACCAACTTGCAATAACAATTACAGTTACGAATTACAGACGATGAACCACAATAACGTGGTTGAAGACATGGTTACCAAACCACACATCAAAAGATGGTGAAAAGACGACGTTTCGGTCCGTCTTGGGACCACAATTGACTTGATAATGACCCAAGACGGACCGAAACGTCGTCAACTTATCATCTTCAAGTGTGTGAATTGGTTATCAGATATTGAATATAATTTATCTATATATATACAAGAAGGTACATTGGGTTTGTGAGGATACATAGCATAGTATTTACAATCTTGTAAAGCCACTAGTATGCGCAGCGTTTCGGGCAGGTCCTTAATCTAACAGATAATTTTAAGTAGGTCAATTCTAGCAGAATTAATAAAATGATAACAAATACATTGCAAGAAAAAAAAATGAGATGAGAGAGATTAGTAAGTATATTAAAGCACATTGGTATATTAAAGCTCTGATTGATTACATTGACAGCTTGATTGGTAATTTAAACAAGATTAACAGACACCATACAGCAGATTGACAGCACATATAAGAAGACAGCAATGATTACAAACCTTCAAAGCACCAAACCTTCAAAAACCAAGAAGACTTCAAAGTAAAAACTGTAGCAGGTGTGGCGAGGCAAACTTACTAATGATCTACACCTCAAGATTATTACAAGGAATACAGAAAAAAAGAGCTTTGTATTACTGAAGCAAACTGAACCTATTTGGCATTCCATAAATGTAGTTAAAGCAATTAGATGATTGGTTGAAAGAAGTGTAATGAGAAATTATGTTAATTAGCAATCAAATAATATCGATATCATCGTTATCTTGGATATGACAGGTGTGTGAAGGTACCTGATATAGACACACCTGACTTCTCAGTCACACCTGACTCCTCTTGTCACATCTGACAATATGACACATGTGGCAACTCATCTCACTCTCAACAGGACTGTCACCGTTATCTTGAGGTTATCTTGAGATGATTTCGGGGCTTTAGTGTCCCCGCGGCCCGGTCCTCGACCAGGCCTCCACCCCCAGGAAGCAGCCCGTGACAGCTGACTAACACCCAGGTACCTATTTTACTGCTAGGTAACAGGGGCATAGGGTGAAAGAAACTCTGCCCATTGTTTCTCTCCGGCGCCCGGGATCGAACCCGGGACCACGTAACCTAACCGTAACTCAGCGAACAGCAGTGACATGACCCGCTGTGTCACCGCTGCTTCCGTCATACACCTGTCATACACCTGTCATACACCTGTCATACACCTGTCATAGAGCTGGCAGGGCAAACAAGTATTTTTTCTCATATTTTCTTAATTTTACTCGAAGATCAGACGCCATTATTGCTATCATATTCCTGGGAGCCGGTCGGCCGAGCGGACAGCACGCTGGACTTGTGATCCTGTGGTCCTGGGTTCGATCCCAGGCGCCGGGGAGAAACAATGGGCAGAGTTTTTTTCACCCTATGCCCCTGTTACCTAGCAGTAAAATAGGTACCTGGGTGTTAGTCAGCTGTCACGGGCTGCTTCCTGGGGGTAGAGGCCTGGTCGAGGACCGGGCCGCGGGGACACTAAAGCCCCGAAATCATCTCAAGATAACCATCTTGCACTCACCTAGTTGCGCTTGCGGGAAAAGCTCTGGCTCTTTGGTCCCGACTGACCCCATGTGATGGGCAGTGACTGACCCCATGTGATGGGCAGTGACTGACCCCATGTTAAGGGCAGTGACTGACCCCATGTGATGGGCAGTGACTGACCCCATGTGACGGGCAGTGACTGACCCCATGTTAAGGGCAGTGACTGACCCCATGTGATGGGCAGTGACTGACCCCATGTGACGGGCAGTGACTGACCCCATGTGATGGGCAGTGACTGACCCCATGTGATGGGCAGTGACTGACCCCATGTGACGGGCAGTGACTGACCCCATGTGATGGGCAGTGACTGACCCCAAGTGACGGGCAGTGACTGACCCCATGTGATGGGCAGTGACTGACCCCATGTGATGGGCAGTGACTGACCCCATGTGATGGGCAGTGACTGACCCCATGTGATGGGCAGTGACTGACCCCATGTGATGGGCAGTGACTGACCCCATGTGATGGGCAGTGACTGACCCCATGTGATGGGCAGTGACTGACTCCATGTGATGGGCAGTGACTGACCCCATGTGATGGGCAGTGACTGACCCCATGTTAAGGGCAGTGACTGACCCCATGTGATGGGCAGTGACTGACCCCATGTGATGGGCAGTGACTGACCCCATGTTAAGGGCAGAGACTGACCCCATGTTAAGGGCAGTGACTGACCCCATGTGATGGGCAGTGACTGACCCCATGTTAAGGGCAGAGACTGACCCCATGTTAAGGGCAGTGACTGACCCCATGTGATGGGCAGTGACTGACCCCATGTGATGGGCAGTGACTGACCCCATGTGATGGGCAGTGACTGACCCCATGTGATGGGCAGTGACTGACCCCATGTGATGGGCAGTGACTGACCCCATGTGATGGGCAGTGACTGACCCCATGTGACGGGCAGTGACTGACCCCATGTGATGGGCAGTGACTGACCCCATGTGATGGGCAGTGACTGACCCCATGTTAAGGGCAGAGACTGACCCCATGTTAAGGGCAGTGACTGACCCCATGTTAAGGGCAGTAACTGACCCCATGTGATGGGCAGTGACTGACCCCATGTGATGGGCAGTGACTGACCCCATGTGATGGGCAGTGACTGACCCCATGTTAAGGGCAGAGACTGACCCCATGTTAAGGGCAGTGACTGACCCCATGTGATGGGCAGTGACTGACCCCATGTGATGGGCAGTGACTGACCCCATGTGATGGGCAGTGACTGACCCCATGTGACGGGCAGTGACTGACCCCATGTGATGGGCAGTGACTGACCCCATGTGATGGGCAGTGACTGACCCCATGTTAAGGGCAGAGACTGACCCCATGTTAAGGACAGTGACTGACCCCATGTTAAGGGCAGTAACTGACCCCATGTGATGGGCAGTGACTGACCCCATGTGATGGTCAGTGACTGACCCCATGTGATGGGCAGTGACTGACCCCATGTTAAGGGCAGAGACTGACCCCATGTTAAGGGCAGTGACTGACCCCATGTGATGGGCAGTGACTGACCCCATGTGATGGGCAGTGACTGACCCCATGTGATGGGCAGTGACTGACCCCATGTGATGGGCAGTGACTGACCCCATGTGATGGGCAGTGACTGACCCCATGTGATGGGCAGTGACTGACCCCATGTGACGGGCAGTGACTGACCCCATGTGATGGGCAGTGACTGACCCCATGTGATGGGCAGTGACTGACCCCATGTTAAGGGCAGAGACTGACCCCATGTTAAGGGCAGTGACTGACCCCATGTTAAGGGCAGTAACTGACCCCATGTGATGGGCAGTGACTGACCCCATGTGATGGGCAGTGACTGACCCCATGTGATGGGCAGTGACTGACCCCATGTTAAGGGCAGAGACTGACCCCATGTTAAGGGCAGTGACTGACCCCATGTGATGGGCAGTGACTGACCCCATGTTAAGGGCAGAGACTGACCCCATGTTAAGGGCAGTGACTGACCCCATGTTAAGGGCAGTAACTGACCCCATGTGATGGGCAGTGACTGACCCCATGTGATGGGCAGTGACTGACCCCATGTGATGGGCAGTGACTGACCCCATGTGATGGGCAGTGACTGACCCCATGTGACGGGCAGTGACTGACCCCATGTGATGGGCAGTGACTGACCCCATGTGATGGGCAGTGACTGACCCCATGTGATGGGCAGTGACTGACCCCATGTGATGGGCAGTGACTGACCCCATGTGATGGGCAGTGACTGACCCCATGTGACGGGCAGTGACTGACCCCATGTGATGGGCAGTGACTGACCCCATGTGACGGGCAGTGACTGACCCCATGTTAAGGGCAGAGACTGACCCCATGTTAAGGGCAGTGACTGACCCCATGTGATGGGCAGTGACTGACCCCATGTGATGGGCAGTGACTGACCCCATGTGATGGGCAGTGACTGACCCCATGTGATGGGCAGTGACTGACCCCATGTGACGGGCAGTGACTGACCCCATGTGACGGGCAGTGACTGACCCCATGTTAAGGGCAGTGACTGACCCCATGTGATGGGCAGTGACTGACCCCATGTGATGGGCAGTGACTGACCCCATGTGACGGGCAGTGACTGACCCCATGTTAAGGGCAGAGACTGACCCCATGTGATGGGCAGTGACTGACCCCATGTGACCCCATGATATCTATCTTGAGATGATTTCGGGGCTTAGCATCCCCGCGGCCCGGTCCTCGACCAGGCTTCCTTTCTGTTACACATCCCCAGGAAGCAGCCCATGGCAGCTGTCTAACTCCCAGGTACCTATTTACTGCTAGGTGAACAGATGCATCAGAGTGAAAAAAAACATTTTGTTCTTTGTGCTATCCACTACAAATTAGCAGTAACCTAACCTTCCATTAGTGTTTATATATTTATGATACCGAGTTTCAGGCCAGCAAGGGAGGTTATCTTGAGGTTATCTTGAGATGATTTCGGGGCTTTAGTGTCCCCGCGGCCCGGTCCTCGACCAGGCCTCCACCCCCAGGAAGCAGCCCGTGACAGCTGACTAACACCCAGGTACCTATTTTACTGCTAGGTAACAGGGGCATAGGGTGAAATATACTCTGCCCATTGTTTCTCGCCGGCGCCTGGGATCGAACCCAGGACCACAGGATCACAGTGACTGACAGTGGGAGGGCGCCAACCTTGCTATATCTGCCTATTATACACCAGAGTGCCATGAAGTATGCACTCTAGTGCCACAGTGAGAGTGAGAGAGGAAGAGTGTGGTGTGGCACTCTCACTTCTCACTGGCACCTCTACCCCATGGTCATATTGTATGGATTTGTGTGACGTGTGAGTCAGCCTTGACCTGTTCTGACCTGTGCTGACTAATGTGACGGCCCTTGACCTCGCTCTGACGCTTTAGTGCCAGGTGTGTGGCCACTGCTCTGGTGCCAGGTGTGTAGACAACACACTAGTACCAGGTGTGTGAATATTGCTCTCGGACCAGGTATGTGGGCATTGCTCTAGGACCAGGTGTGTGGGCACTGCTCTGGTACCAGGTGTGTAGATAATACACTAGTACCAGGTGTGTGGACATTGCTCTAGGACCAGGTGTGTGGACATTGCTCTAGGACCAGGTGTGTAACAACACATCAGAAACAGGTGTGTAGAAAACATACCAGTACCAGGTGTGTACCAACACATCAGAAACAGGTGTGTAGAAAACATACCAGTGCCAGGTGTGTAACAACACATCAGAAACAGGTGTGTAGAAAACACTCCAGTACCAGGTGTGTACCAACACATCAGAAACAGGTGTGTAAAACACTCCAGTACCAGGTGTGTACCAACACATCAGAAACAGGTGTGTAAAACACTCCAGTACCAGGTGTGTACCAACACATCAGAAACAGGTGTGTAAAACACTCCAGTACCAGGTGTGTACCAACACATCAGTACCAGGTGTGTACCAACACATCAGAAACAGGTGTGTAAAACACTCCAGTACCAGGTGTGAACCAACACATCAGTACCAGGTGTGTACCAACACATCAGTACCAGGTGTGTACCAACACATCAGTACCAGGTGTGTACCAACACATCAGTACCAGGTGTGTAAAACACTCCAGTACCAGGTGTGTAAAACACTCCAGTACCAGGTGTGTAAAACACTCCAGTACCAGGTGTGTACCAACACATCAGTACCAGGTGTGTACCAACACATCAGAAACAGGTGTCTTCTATGTCTTATTGGAACAATTGTGAGTAAATTGATAAGATGCGTGAAATCTAAACTCCTCATCCCTTCCTTATCAGCTATATAAATGAATTCGTATCAAGCCATCTTGAGGTTATCTTGAGATGATTTCGGGGCTTTAGTGTCCCCGCGGCCCGGTCCTCGACCAGGCCTCCACCCCCAGGAAGCAGCCCGTGACAGCTGACTAACACCCAGGTACCTATTTTACTGCTAGGTAACAGGGGCATAGAGTGAAAGAAACTCTGCCTATTGTTTCTCGCCCGGGATCGAACCCGGGAGCACAGGATCACAAGTCCAGCGTGCTGTCCGCTCGGCCGACCGGCTCCATTACATAATGACTGAACTACAGTGTTCGCAGTTAGGATTAGCTACCTTCTAGAGCCTGATAAAGAACCCTAGGACTCTGTAATCGTCCTAGTAAAGACTGAACTAGGGGGGTAGAGTAGTTAAGTACCTGTGAAGGCTGGCAACTGCCAATTAGCCAAGACAAAAGGCACTGTTTGGGGGGCATTTTCTTGGAAGCTATATTCAAATTTATTAGATCATAAATTGTGGTGGGATATGTTTATGGTTGGCCCCCAAAAAATGAGTTGGAGAAAAGTGGTTGTTTAAGTTCGCTGAGCAGACAATGCAACCCGTTCTCGCACTTTCTTACTGTCAATATTGACTTATTAACTAAGTGCATATGTGACATACTAGTTTATTGTGAATATTTTAGTTTACCTTGAAAAGCTTCATAGAAAACACCGACCTCACCTAACCTTCTTAGTATGTTAAGATAAGCATCTTATTGCTTCGTAATTACAATTATTACTTAACCTATACCTATAATAGGTTAAGTAGCACGGGCAAGGTTAGGTAAGGTCGGTGTTTTCTATGAAGCTTTTCAAGGTAAACTAAAATATTCACAATAAACTAGTATGTCACATATGCACTTAGTTAATAAGTCAATATTGACTATACGAAAGTGCGAGAACGGGTTGGACAATGCTGGCCTTGTAGAGCAGTTGGCTGGCTCTCTCATGGCTGTTGTGTGTATTAATGGGGTCCTCTTGGCGTGACTAGAACTCGTCTCAGACCTGTAATGTGCGTTCACAAGCACAGAGAGAAGCAAGACACAGCGATATACTCCCAGGCGAGGTATAATCTGTAGCATACCAGGCCGTGAGTTTGTACCATCATGCGGTCAAGGGTACATGTGGTGCGCTGAAGGAAGGTTTGGAAGTGCACTACGGGATCGCCATAGCCCGTGCTGCTTAGCCCGCTCCTGTGCCAGGTAAGTCCACTACGGGCTCACCATAGCCCGTGCTACTTGTCCCCGCTCCTGTGCCAGGTAAGTCCACTACGGGCTCACCATAGCCCGTGCTACTTGTCCCCCCTCCTGTGCCAGGTAAGTCCACTACGGGCTCACCATAGCCCGTGCTACTTGCCCCGCTCCTGTGCCAGTTAAGTACACTACGGGCTCACCATAGACCGTGCTACTTGCCCCGCTCCTGTGCCAGGTAAGTCCACTACGGGCTCACCCTAGCCCGTGCTACTTGCCCCGCTCCTGTGCCAGGTAAGTCCACTACGGGCTCACCATAGCCCGTGCTACTTGCCCCGCTCCTGTGCCAGGTAAGTCCACTACGGGCTCACCATAGCCCGTGCTACTTGCCCCGCTCCTGTGCCAGGTAAGTCCACTACGGGCTCACCATAACCCGTGCTACTTGCCCCGCTCCTGTGCCAGGTAAGTCCACTACGGGCTCACCATAGCCCGTGCTACTTGCCCAGTTCCTGTGCCAGGTAAGTCCACTACGGGCTCACCATAGCCCGTGCTACTTGCCCCGCTCCTGTGCCAGGTAAGTCCACTACGGGCTCACCATAGCCCGTGCTACTTGCCCCGCTCCTGTGCCAGGTAAGTCCACTACGGGCTCACCATAGCCCGTGCTACTTGCCCCGCTCCTGTGCCAGGTAAGTCCACTACGGGCTCACCATAGCCCGTGCTACTTGCCCCGCTCCTGTGCCAGGTAAGTCCACTACGGGCTCACCATAGCCCGTGCTACTTGCCCCGCTCCTGTGCCAGGTAAGTCCACTACGGGCTCACCATAGCCCGTGCTACTTGCCCCGCTCCTGTGCCAGGTAAGTCCACTACAGGCTCACCATAGCCCGTGCTACTTGCCCCGCTCCTGTGCCAGGTATGTCCACTACGGGCTCACCATAGCCCGTGCTACTTGTCCCGCTCCTGTGCCAGGTAAGTTCACTACGGGCTCACCATAGCCCGTGCTACTTGCCCCGCTCCTGTGCCAGGTAAGTCCACTACGGGCTCACCATACCCCGTGCTACTTGCCCCGCTCCTGTGCCAGGTAAGTCCACTACGGGCTCACCATAGCCCGTGCTACTTGCCCCGCTCCTGTGCCAGGTAAGTCCACTACGGGCTCACCATAGCCCGTGCTACTTGCCCCGCTCCTGTGCCAGGTAAGTCCACTACGGGCTCACCATAGCCCGTGCTACTTGCCCCGCTCCTGTGCCAGGTAAGTCCACTACGGGCTCACCATAGCCCGTGCTACTTGCCCCGCTCCTGTGCCAGGTAAGTCCACTACGGGCTCACCATAGCCCGTGCTACTTGTCCCCGCTCCTGTGCCAGGTAAGTCCACTACGGGCTCACCATAGCCCGTGCTACTTGCCCCGCTCCTGTGCCAGGTAAGTCCACTACGGGCTCACCATAGCCCGTGCTACTTGCCCCGCTCCTGTGCCAGGTAAGTCCACTACGGGCTCACCATAGCCCGTGCTACTTGCCCCGCTCCTGTGCCAGGTAAGTCCACTACGGGCTCACCATAGCCCGTGCTACTTGCCCCGCTCCTGTGCCAGGTAAGTCCACTACGGGCTCACCATAGCCCGTGCTACTTGCCCCGCTCCTGTGCCAGGTAAGTCCACTACGGGCTCACCATAGCCCGTGCTACTTGCCCCGCTCCTGTGCCAGGTAAGTCCACTACGGGATCACCATAGCCCGTGCTACTTGCCCCGCTCCTGTGCCAGGTAAGTCCACTACGGGCTCACCATAGCCCGTGCTACTTGCCCCGCTCCTGTGCCGGGTAAGTCCACTACGGGCTCACCATAGCCCGTGCTACTTGCCCCGCTCCTGTGCCAGGTAAGTCCACTCACGGCTCACCATAGCCCGTGCTACTTGCCCCGCTCCTGTGCCAGGTAAGTCCACTACGGGCTCACCATAGCCCGTGCTACTTGCCCCGCTCCTGTGCCAGGTAAGTCCACTACGGGCTCACCATAGCCCGTGCTACTTGCCCCGCTCCTGTGCCAGGTAAGTCCACTACGGGCTCACCATAGCCCGTGCTACTTGCCCCGCTCCTGTGCCAGGTAAGTTACGGGCTCACCATAGCCCGTGCTACTTGCCCCGCTCCTGTGCCAGGTAAGCTACGGGCTCACCATAGCCCGTGCTAACAACAACAGCTGGTGCCTCAATGCACCTTAGTTGGCCATGTAATATCCTCTTTCAAAGAACGTCGCTTTTCGCACGTATGCGTTACTAAGGCCAAAAACTATCGTACTAGAAAATGAAATCGGCTGTCGAAAGTGACGTACTGTCCCGTTTTCTGTTTTAGGTCCTCTGGTAGGTTAGGATAAGGGCACTTTAGTACGTCAGTTTCCTGATGTCGGGAAAACATCTAGAAGTGACTCCCGATATGAGTGCCGAACCATTCTTACAGGCTTTCCGCAGGTTTGCTTCACGTAGATCTTGTCCCAAGTTAATGATTTCAGATAATGGGTCCAACTTGGTGGCAGGAGAAGCATGCCTGAGGAAAATCTGGACACACCCCAAGGTACGCACAGCCCTAACTCAACGGCAGTGCTATTGGAAATTCATACCTCCCAGAGCACCATGGCATGGAGGCTTCTATGAACGGATGGTTGGTACGGTGAAACGGTCTTTACGGAAAACCCTACACCGCCAAAAGATTGACCTTCAGGAGCTTCAAACAGTAATCATAGAAATAGAAGCACGAGTTAACAACCGACCACTTACCTACCTCTCTGATGATGCTTTGCAGCGTGAACCATTAAGTCCAGCTCATTTGATGTATGGGAGACCTCTCAAAACACTTGTGTCCCTTACGGATGAGGAACCAGAGGATCCTTCATATATCAAAGAGAGTGATTTGGTTCAACGTTTCAAACATCTTTCAGGGGTGATAAGTCGGTGGAATGACGTATGGACTCGTGAATACCTAACAGCTCTGAGGGAGTATCATTACGGGGCAAACAGTCCCTATAACAGAATTAACTTGAACCCTGGTGACATAGTTCTGGTGGATAGTGATGGACCACGCTCTGAGTGGCCTATAGGAGAAATAGTCTCTGTTCATCCAGACAGCCAGGGCATCTTGAGAATAGTGAAAGTAAAATGCAAAGGCAACACTACTCTCAAAACTTTAGAGAAATTAGTACCTTTAGAACTGGCCAGGAAAGAAGACGAACAACGACTTCCAGCACCCGATACGCCAGTACGGGACATACGTCCCCAACGGACTGCTGCACAACAATGTAAACTCAAATTAAAGCAGCACTATAATTCTGAGGGAGAAGAATAAAGTGATCGCAGTCCTTACCGGGACTTCGACCCGTGTTCTGCCCCCTGGGAATTATGTCGGGAAACCGACACACACACACAACCACACACACAAATAACACAGTCTCCCCTAGTCTATACTCCCTTCAGGATGGAAAATGGGAGACTCCGTGACGTCATCGACTCCGTGACGTCATCGTATATTTACATTATGAAACATTGTTAATAGACTAGTTTAGTCTCTAAAGTTAACAAAAAAGTAATCACTAAGAATGAATATAATTATTTACATCAAATAGTAGCTAGGTTCCCTTGTTAATGTAAAATTACTTTGAGTGAAGAACCAGGGCATAAGAGCGTCCCCGGAGAGGAAGGCGTCCATACATAACAACAAAACATGGGATGAGCATACCACGCTGTCTTAACTGGTGTAAACAGCTAGACACCCCATTTACGTGTCAACACCAGCCACACAGCCTAACAACATCACAACAACAACTGTATCCGTCTACCAAGTATTGTTTATTATTCAAGTGCACTGATTAATATAAATATGTAGATGGTTATGTCGTAGGACATCCCCAAAAACACCGTACGTGTACCCCATTACAGCCCCCACAGTTCATGTCATACCTGTAATTGATATGTTTAGGGAACTTTGATTAATTCCTTGCATCCCATACAGGTAAATTGTGAGAGGAGCTTCAAGAATCTGTGCAGACAGTTGGTTCATACACATAATTAACTACTTGTTTGCCAAGCCTTGTCCTTCCCACCAGCCGCCATTACGTGGCACAAAGAGGCAGGGCCACACCCATCTTGAGGCTACACCTACACGCCTTTCTAGGCCCATTCTACTGGCTCAGCTAAGACATTTTAGTATAGCAGTAGCAGTAGATATAATTAATTACTTATAATGAAATAACTGAATTAATAGTTTTAAAGGTAAACAATTGGTAGTTTAAGAAGGAACCATAACAAAGTGGTTTAGGCTACCAATTGTCCCTCCCAATGGTGTGTAAGAAGATTTCAGGCAGTTTACCAGTACATACAGTCCACTTAATTAATACTTACTTACTAAGAAAATAAATAAGACATAACTTTATTTTATTAAATCAATTTGAAAAAGAGAGATTAGCTGCCTGGAATTTCCCCACACCTGACGTGGGACCTTAGGAGAACCTTTTATATATATATATATATATATATATATATATATATATATATATATATATATATATATATATATATATATATATATATATATATATATATATATGAAAACCATTGATATAATAGACATTTTGTTTAAGATTTTTTTACTTTAAAATGCAAGACGTTTCGAATACTTTTAGTATTCATCATCTTATCTAAAAGAAGAAAAAGATATGAAGAAGAAATTACCTATTAAAAGATAAGAGATATCAAACGCCACAATTTATATAACAAAACACTTAAGCTTACTTAAAAGTGATCAAACCCGATTAAAATTTTGAACTGTCTTATAGACAAACGCTAATTGAAAATTTATGTAAAAAATAATTACTAAAACTAACCACACTATTAATCTTACGTAAAGTGATCAATAGAGTCAAACTTGATGATTAATATATGGATAATCAACACTAATATAGTTATAATAACTTCATATATACGACAAATGTATATATAACACAAGTCAAATAAAATATAATTATAAAACTCTAGCCAAAAATCTTATGAAAACTTAAATATCAATTAAAACTAAACATTAAAGAATATATTTTATGTCAAAATACAAATTTCTCGAATGTGTTTGATATGTAGTGCTTCAGTTATGTCAAAATGTCTTATCATTGCAGCTATCAATTATTTTGGGGTTGATGGTCAGGCTATCTCTGTTAATGGCCTGGGGCCAGATTCACGAAAGCAGTTACGCAAGCACTTACGAACCTGGGGCCAGATTCACGAAAGCACTTACGCAAGCACTTACGAACCTGGGGCCAGATTCACGAAAGCAGTTACGCAAGCACTTACGAACCTGGGGCCAGATTCACGAAAGCACTTACGCAAACACTTACGAACCTGGGGCCAGATTCACGAAAGCAGTTACGCAAGCACTTACGAACCTGGGGCCAGATTCACGAAAGCACTTACGCAAACACTTACGAACCTGTACATCTTTTCTCAATCTTTGGCGGCTTTGTTTACAATTATTAAACAGTTAATGAGCTCCGAAGCACCAGGAGGCTGTTTATAACAATAACAACAGTTGATTGGCAAGTTTTCATGCTTGTAATCTGTTTAATAAATGTAACTAAAGCCGTCAAAGATTGAGGAAAGATGTACACGTTCGTAAGTACTTGCGTAAGTGCTTTCGTGAATCTGGCCCCTGGTCGTGAAGAAATGATTGAACCACGTACAAGCAATACGATTCTGTCCCAGATCACATGTACGAGTCTTATCTGGAGGTTATCTTGAGATGATTTCGGAGCTTTAGTGTCCCCGCGGCCCGGTCCTCGACCAGGCCTCCACCACCCAGGAAGCAGCCCGTGACAGCTGACTAACACCCAGGTACCTATTTTACTGCTAGGTAACAGTGGCATAGGGTGAAAGAAACAGCCCATTCTCTGTCTTTGTCATAGAATTAGATCAAGACATCAGCGGTTTGAACAGACAGGGACGAACTACCACAATTTAACCATCCCTACCAGCAATAAAAGCAGCAGGGGCATTACCACTAACAATTCTATCTACCACAATCAGCCCACAGCAACAACAACAGCGCCATCTACCACCATCACCAGCAAGAAACAGGAACATGAAAGCCGCGAAGGACAGCATCACAGGTACTCGGGTCGATGTCTGGCCGACCACCATGTCTATTTCTGACCCTGACGACGCCAGCCATAAACAGGAAATGATAACGTGACACGGAAAATGAATAGACAGCAAGTATATATGGAAATGACCGTGGACAGACGACAGAGACAACGACAAGAGGGAGGTCCAACACATTGTGCAGAATAGACAGGGAACACCTTGTGGAGCCAGAGTAGACAGGGTAGATCTACGGAAATAGACAGGGAGACAGAGTAGACAGGGTAGATCTAGGGAAGTAGACAGGGAGACAGCCTCCTGATCCCTCTATTGGACCACTCTGATTGTATCGACACAGGGGTACCACCTGCTGGTATAGACACAGGGGTACCACCTGCTGGTATAGACACAGGGGTACCACCTGCTGGTATAGACACAGGGGTACCACCTGCTGGTATAGACACAGGGGTACCACCTGCTGGTATAGACACAGGGGTACCACCTGCTGGTATAAACACAGGGGCATCACCTGCTGGTATAGACACAGGGGTACCACCTGCTGGTATAGACACAGGGGTACCACCTGCTGGTATAGACACAGGGGTACCACCTGCTGGTATAAACACAGGGGTACCACCTGCTGGTACTGACACAGGGGTACCACCTGCTGGTACTGACACAGGGGTACCACCTGCTGGTATAGACACAGGGGTACCACCTGCTGGTACTGACACAGGGGTTGCACCTGCTGGTATAGACACAGGGGTACCACCTGCTGGTACTGACACAGGGGTACCACCTGCTGGTACTGACACAGGGGTACCACCTGCTGGTATAGACACAGGGGTACCACCTGCTGGTATAGACACAGGGGTACCACCTGCTGGTATAGACACAGGGGTACCACCTGCTGGTATAGACACAGGGGTACCACCTGCTGGTATAGACACAGGGGTACCACCTGCTGGTATAGACACAGGGGTACCACCTGCTGGTATAGACACAGGGGTACCACCTGCTGGTATAGACACAGGGGTATCACCTGCTGGTATAGACACAGGGGTACCACCTGCTGGTATAGACACAGGGGTATCACCTGCTGGTATAGACACAGGGGTACCACCTGCTGGTATAGACACAGGGGTACCACCTGCTGGTATAGACACAGGGGTACCATCTGCTGGTATAGACACAGGGGTACCACCTGCTGGTATAGACACAGGGGTACCACCTGCTGGTATCATACAGTGTTGTTCAGGAGGAACTTATCCCTCTGTATGGTACAATACAGTACTCACCTAGTTGTACTCACCTAGTTGTGCTTGCGGGGGTTGAGCTCTGGCTCTTTGGTCCCGCCTCTCAACCGTCAATCAACTGGTGTACAGGTTCCTGAGCCTACTGGGCTCTATCATATCTACATTTGAAACTGTGTATGGAGTCAGCCTCCACCACATCACTGCCTAATGCATTCCATTTATTAACTACTCTGACACTGAAAAAGTTTTTTCTAATGTCTCTGTGGCTCATTTGAGTACTCAGTTTCCACCTGTGTCCCCTTATGCGGGTTCCTCCCGTGTTAAATAATCCAGCCTTGTCTACCCTGTCAATTCCCCTGAGAATGTTGTATGTGGTGATCATGTCTCCCCCGGGCTCTTTGGTGTTCCAGCGACGTGAGATGCATTTCCCGCAGCCTTTCCTCGTAACTCATGCCTCTTAGTTCTGGGACTAGTCTAGTGGCATACCTTTGGACTTTTTCCAGCTTCGTCTTGTGCTTGACAAGGTACGGGCTCCATGCTGGGGCCGCATACTCCAGGATTGGTCTTACATATGTGGTGTACAAGATTCTGAATGATTCCTTACACAGGTTCTTGAAGGCTGTTCTGATGTTAGCCAGCCTCGCATATGCCGCTGATGTTATTCTTTTGATGTGGGCTTCAGGAGACAGGTTTGGTGTGATATCAACTCCTAGATCTTACTCTCTGTCTGTTTCATTAAGTACTTCATCTCCCATTAGGTATCCTGTGTCTAGCCTCCAGTTTCCTCCTCCTAGTTTCATTACCTTACACTTACTTGGGTTGAACTTTAGTAGCCATTTGTTTGACCATTCCTTCAGTCTGTCTAGGTCATCTTGTAGCCTCATACTATCTTCCTCTATCTTAATCCTCCTCATAATTTTCACCTCATCAGCAAACATTGAGAGGAACGAGTCTATACCCTCTGGGAGATCATTTACATATATCATGAACAGCATAGGTCCAAGAACTGATCCCTGAGGGACTCCACTAGTGACCTCACCCCTCACAGTGACTCTCTGTCTTCTGTTGCTTAGGTACTCCGTTATCCAGTGGAGTACCTTCCCTTTCACTCCTGCCTGCATCTCCAGTTTGTGCACTGATTTCTTACGTGCTACTGTGTCAAGGGCTCTCTGGTAATCGAAGAATATGCAGTATACCCAGCCCTCTCTTTCTTACCTGACATTTGTACACATGTGTCTGGTACATATGTGTCTTGTACACTTGTACACACGTGTCTTGGTCCGGAGGCGCGACATATTCCTGTCCTTAATTGGAGAAAAAGTTCAATTATGCATGTGTAAGATGACGGCTGTCTTGCTAACGAGGTGATTAGCTCAGCCACAACTCGGACCCCTGGTGTCAGTGACCCTTAACCCCTTACCCCAACCCCCCTCCCCCTCCCCCCTTGCCCCTATTCCCCTTAGGGGGTTCTAGGGGGGTGGAGGAGGGGGGTTCGTAATTATTTTAAAATTACTGGGTTGTTTGGAGTGTGTTCTTTGGAGTAAATCTGGGAGTCACAGTGTTCATGTGTTCATCTAGTTGTGTTTGGGGGTTGAGCTTCGGCTCTTTGGTCCCGCCTCTCAACTGGTGGACAGGTTCCTGAGCCTATTGGGCTCTATCATATCTACATTTGAAACTGTGTATGGAGTCAGCCTCCGTGTGTGTGTGTGTGTGTGTGTGTGTGTGTGTGTGTGTGTGTGTGTGTGTGTGTGTGTGTGTGTGTGTGTGGTCCCGCCTCTCAACTGTCAATCAACAGGTGTACAGGTTCCTGAGCCTATTGGGCTCTATCATATCTACATTTGAAACTGTGTATGGAGTCAGCCTCCGTGTGTGTGTGTGGTCCCGCCTCTCAACTGTCAATCAACAGGTGTACAGGTTCCTGAGCCTATTGGGCTCTATCATATCTACACTTGAAACTGTGTATGGAGTTAGCCTCCGTGTGTGTGTGTGTGTGTGTGTGTGTGTGTGTGTGTGTGTGTGTGTGTGTGTGTGTGTGTGTGTGTGTGTGTGTGTGTGTGTGGTCCCGCCTCTCAACTGTCAATCAACAGGTGTACAGGTTCCTGAGCCTATTGGGCTCTATCATATCTACACTTCAAACTGTGTATGGAGTCAGCCTCCACCACATCACTGCCTAATGCATTCCATTTGTTAACTACTCTGATACTGGCAAAATTCTTTTTAATGTTCTCTGTGGCTCATTTGGGTACTCAGTTTACAACTGTGTTCCCTTGTTCGTGTTCCACCCGTGCTAAGTAGTTTGTCTTTGTCCACCCTGTTAATACCCCTGAGAATTTTGTAGGTGGTGATCATGTCTCCTCTAACTTCTGTCTTCTAGCGACGTGGGGTTTAGCTCTCGTAGTCTTTCCTCGTAGCTCATACCCCTCAGCTCGGGTACTACTCTGGTGGCGTACCTCTGAACTTACTCTAACTCCGTCTTGTGATTTACTTAGTATGGATTCCACGCTTGAGCTGCATACTCCAGGATTGGTCTGACATATGTGATATACAAGGTCCTGAATGATTCCTCATGCAAGTTTCTAAAGACAGTTCTTATGTTGGCCAACCGAGCATGTGCCGCTGATGATATCCTCTTGATGTGAGCTTCAAGAGACAGGTCCATCATGATGTCAATCCCAGATCTTTCTCTCCTGATTCTTGAAGGATTTCATCTCCTAAATGGTACCTTGTATCTGTCTCCTGCTCCCTTCACCTATTTTCATTGATTTACACTTGATTGAGTTAAACTCTAGTAGGCATTTGTTGGACCATTACTGAAATTTATCCAGGTCATTTTGTAGTCTCTTGCTGTCTTAAACTTTCTTATAGTTTTAGCATCATCAGCAAACATTGAGAGGAGTGAGTCTGTAACCTTTGGGAGGTCTGCATTCTTTGGGAGGTCCACATTCTGTGGAGACAAAGTCTAGATACTGGCGTTATCCCTGACATACTAAAAACAGCAGAGATAGCACCACTCCATAAAGGAGGAAATAAGGCAGAGGCAAAAAATTACAGACCGATAGCACTAACATCGCACATCATAAAAATTTTTGAGAGAGTGCTAAGAAGTAAGATCACAAAATACATGGAATCACAGCATCTCCATAACCCCGGACAACATGGTTTCAGAACAGGGCGCTCTTGCCTGTCGCAGTTGCTGGACCACTATGATATGGCATTAGATGCTATGGAAGACAAACAAAACGCTGATGTAATTTACACAGATTTCGCAAAAGCTTTTGATAAATGTGACCATGGTGTTATTGCACATAAAATGCGTTCAAAAGGAATTACCGGGAAAATAGGCAGATGGATCTACAATTTCCTGACTGACAGAACCCAATGTGTAATAGTCAACAAAATAAAATCCAGCCCATCAACCGGGAAGAGCTCAGTCCCCCAGGGTACTGTGCTTGCTCCAGTACTTTTCCTCATCCTCATATCGGACATAGACCAGAACACAACCTATAGCACTGTATCATCCTTTGCAGATGACACTAGGATTTTCATGAGAGTTGGCAACATAGAGGACACGGCAAACCTCCAATCAGATGTAGATCAGGTCTTTCTATGGGCTACAGAAAATAATATGGTATTCAACGAGGATAAGTTTCAGCTCATGCGCTACGGAAAAATTGAAAATATAAAAACAGAAACCACGTACAAAACGCAGGCAAATCATAACATAGAACGAAAAGGCAATGTAAAGGACCTGGGTGTACTCATGTCGGAAGACCTTACCTTTAAAGAACACAATAAAGTAGCCGTCACAACTGCAAGAAAAATGACAGGTTGGATAACAAGAACTTTTCACACTAGAGATGCTATACCGATGATGATACTTTTCAAAACGCTTGTGCTCTCTAGAGTGGAGTACTGCTGCACAATGACAGCCCCTTTCAAAGCTGGAGAAATTGCTGACCTAGAGAGCGTGCAGAGATCCTTTACTGCTAGAATCCACTCAGTAAAACATCTAAATTACTGGGACCGACTAAAGAGCCTAAATCTGTACTCCCTTGAGCGCAGGCGGGAGAGATACATAATAATTTACACGTGGAAAATAATTGAGGGGCTGGTTCCAAACCTGCACACAGAAATAACACCACATGAGACCAGAAGACATGGCAGGATGTGCAGAATACCCCCGTTGAAAAGCAGAGGTGCAACAGGTACTCTGAGAGAGAACTCTATCAACATCAGAGGCCCGAGACTGTTCAACACGCTTCCACTACACATAAGGGGCATAACTGGCAAACCCCTCACAGTGTTCAAGAGAGAACTGGATAAGCACCTCCAAAGGATACCTGATCAACCAGGCTGTGACTCATACGTCAGGCTGCGAGCAGCCGCGTCTAACAGCCTGGTTGATCAGTCCAGCAACCAGGAGGCCTGGTCGACGACCGGGCCGCGGGGACACTAAGCCCCGGAAGCACCTCAAGGTAGCCTCAAGGTAGGTCGTGTAAGAATGTCAGAAACAGGATAGGTTCTAGTACAGAGTCCTGTGGGACTCCGCTGGTGACATCACGTCATTCTGAAGTCTCATCTCCTTCAGTAACTCTGTTTTCTTTGGCTTAGGTACTCCCTTATCCACTGGAGCGTCTTATCTGTTGCTCCTGACTGTTTCTTCAATTTATGCACCAGCCTCTTACTGTGTTAATTGCTTCCGGCAGTCCAAGATAAGGCAGTCTTCCCACCTGTCTCTTGCATAATTGTTGTCACCTGGTCATAGATTCTGTTAAACCTGTGAGGCACGATTTACCATCTCTGAACCCATGCTGGTGGTGCGTTACAAAGCTATTTCCCTCCAGATGCTCTACGAGTCATTTCCTCACAATCTTCTCCATCACCTTACATGGTATACAAGTTAGGGAAACTGGCCTGTAGTTCAGTGCCTCTTGCCTGTCACCCTTCTTGTATATTGGGACTACTTTAGCTGTCTTCTAACTTTCTGGCAGGTCTCCTGTTTCCAGTGACTTATTATACACCAGAGAGATGGTGGTATGGGAAGATTGTTCAGTGCCTCTTGCCTGTCACCCTTCTTGTATATTGGGACTACTTTAGCTGTCTTCTAACTTTCTGGCAGGTCTCCTGCTTCCAGTGACTTATTATACACCAGAGAGATGGTGGTATGGGAAGATAGTTCAGTGCCTCTTGCCTGTCACCCTTCTTGTATATTGGGACTACTTTAGCTGTCTTCTAACTTTCTGGCAGGTCTCCTGTTTCCAGTGACTTATTATACACCAGAGAGATGGTGGTATGGGAAGAGACCTTGACTTGTGAAGTTTCGAAGTTCATAAGTAGTTGAATAAACTTACAGAAATCATGCCAAACAATCAAACTGTGATGGTTCCACCTGGCATGATATTTTTCCTGCCTATTCCAAGTTAAATGCCGATTACTATAGCATATTTATGTTATATTATATAGGATAATATAGTATAGTATGCATTACGCTAGACGTTATAGAAGCAGAGACACTGTGTTTAGTTCCTATAATACTTCAGGGTTATCTTGAGGTTATCTTGAGATGATTTCGGGGCTTTAGTGTCCCCGCGGCCCGGTCCTCGACCAGGCCTCCACCCACAGGAAGCAGCCCGTGACAGCTGACTAACTCCCAGGTACCTATTTACTGCTAGGTAACAGGGGCATTCAGGGTGAAAGAAACTTTGCCCATTTGTTTCTGCCTCGTGCGGGAATCGAACCCGCGCCACAGAATTACGAGTCCTGCGCGCTATCCACCAGGCTACGAGGGTCTTGAAATCTCTCATGTTGATCCCAGGGATGTGTGATGACACACATGTATCTTCATGTAAACATTGGTATGTGTCACCATGTGTGCACCAGTGTGTACTGGTGCACAGTGCACATGTGCGCCACCACCACCAACATGCGCAGTACCACATTCACAGATCAGAATTATTGAAGGGTATTGAGCGTCTGACAATAGCTCCCTTATAGACTCGTTCACCTATACCACTCCCCCCCACCGGCGGACTGTGGAAATAATGAATAACTTAACCTAACCTAGGTCTAACCTAACTTAACCTAACCTAACCTAACCTAACCTAACCTAACCTAACCTAACCTAACCTAACCTAACCTAACCTAACCTAGGTCTAACCTAACTTAACCTAACCTAACCTAACCTAACCTAACCTAACCTAACCTAACCTAACCTAACCTAACCTAGGTCTAACCTAACTTAACCTAACCTAACCTAACCTAACCTAACCTAACCTAACCTAAACACCTAACCTAACCTAACCTAACCTAACCTAGGCCTAACTATACACAGAATTATAATATATGATAATAATAATAATATTTACTTGATAATATTCCGATTTGGAATGAAACAGAATATTGCCAGTCACTGTTGCATAGCTGTCAGTCAGTGTCTGTTGCATAGCTGTCAGTCAGTCACTGTTGCATAGCTGTCAGTCAGTCACTGTTGCATAGCTGTCAGTCAGTGTCTGTTGCATAGCTGTCAGTCAGTCACTGTTGCATAGCTGTCAGTCAGTGTCTGTTGCATAGCTGTCAGTCAGTGCCTGTTGCATAGCTGTCAGTCAGTGTCTGTTGCATAGCTGTCAGTCAGTGTCTGTTGCATAGCTGTCAGTCAGTCACTGTTGCATAGCTGTCAGTCAGTGTCTGTTGCATAGCTGTCAGTCAGTGTCTGTTGCATAGCTGTCAGTCAGTGTCTGTTGCATAGCTGTCAGTCAGTGTCTGTTGCATAGCTGTCAGTCAGTGTCTGTTGCATAGCTGTCAGTCAGTGTCTGTTGCATAGCTGTCAGTCAGTGTCTGTTGCATAGCTGTCAGTCAGTGTCTGTTGCATAGCTGTCAGTCAGTGTCTGTTGCATAGCTGTCAGTCAGTGTCTGTTGCATAGCTGTCAGTCAGTGTCTGTTGCATAGCTGTCAGTCAGTGTCTGTTGCATAGCTGTCAGTCAGTGTCTGTTGCATAGCTGTCAGTCAGTGTCTGTTGCATAGCTGTCAGTCAGTCACTGTTGCATAGCTGTCAGTCAGTCACCGTTGCATAGCTGTCAGTCAGTCACTGTTGCATAGCTGTCAGTCAGTCACTGTTGCATAGCTGTCAGTCAGTCACTGTTGCATAGCTGTCAGTCAGTCACTGTTGCATAGCTGTCAGTCAGTGTCTGTTGCATAGCTGTCAGTCAGTCACTGTTGCCTAGCTGTCAGTCAGTGTCTGTTGCATAGCTGTCAGTCAGTCACTGTTGCATAGCTGTCAGTCAGTCACTGTTGCATAGCTGTCAGTCAGTGTCTGTTGCATAGCTGTCAGTCAGTCACTGTTGCATAGCTGTCAGTCAGTCACTGTTGCATAGCTGTCAGTCAGTCACTGTTGCATAGCTGTCAGTCAGTGTCTGTTGCATAGCTGTCAGTCAGTGTCTGTTGCATAGCTGTCAGTCAGTCACTGTTGCATAGCTGTCAGTCAGTGTCTGTTGCATAGCTGTCAGTCAGTCACTGTTGCATAGCTGTCGGTCAGTGTCTGTTGCATAGCTGTCAGTCAGTCACTGTTGCATAGCTGTCAGTCAGTGTCTGTTGCATAGCTGTCAGTCAGTGTCTGTTGCATAGCTGTCAGTCAGTGTCTGTTGCATAGCTGTCAGTCAGTGTCTGTTGCATAGCTGTCAGTCAGTGTCTGTTGCATAGCTGTCAGTCAGTGTCTGTTGCATAGCTGTCAGTCAGTGTCTGTTGCATAGCTGTCAGTCAGTCACTGTTGCATAGCTGTCAGTCAGTGTCTGTTGCATAGCTGTCAGTCAGTCACTGTTGCATAGCTGTCAGTCAGTCACTGTTGCATAGCTGTCAGTCAGTGTCTGTTGCATAGCTGTCAGTCAGTCACTGTTGCATAGCTGTCAGTCAGTCACTGTTGCATAGCTGTCAGTCAGTCACTGTTGCATAGCTGTCAGTCAGTCACTGTTGCATAGCTGTCAGTCAGTGTCTGTTGCATAGCTGTCAGTCAGTGTCTGTTGCATAGCTGTCAGTCAGTCACTGTTGCATAGCTGTCAGTCAGTGTCTGTTGCATAGCTGTCAGTCAGTCACTGTTGCATAGCTGTCAGTCAGTGTCTGTTGCATAGCTGTCAGTCAGTCACTGTTGCATAGCTGTCAGTCAGTGTCTGTTGCATAGCTGTCAGTCAGTGTCTGTTGCATAGCTGTCACTCAGTGTCTGTTGCATAGCTGTCAGTCAGTGTCTGTTGCATAGCTGTCAGTCAGTGTCTGTTGCATAGCTGTCAGTCAGTGTCTGTTGCATAGCTGTCAGTCAGTGTCTGTTGCATAGCTGTCAGTCAGTCACTGTTGCATAGCTGTCAGTCAGTGTCTGTTGCATAGCTGTCAGTCAGTCACTGTTGCATAGCTGTCAGTCAGTGTCTGTTGCATAGCTGTCAGTCAGTCACTGTTGCATAGCTGTCAGTCAGTGTCTGTTGCATAGCTGTCAGTCAGTGTCTGTTGCATAGCTGTCAGTCAGTGTCTGTTGCATAGCTGTCAGTCAGTGTCTGTTGCATAGCTGGCAGTCAGTGTCTGTTGCATAGCTGTCAGTCAGTGTCTGTTGCATAGCTGTCAGTCAGTCACTGTTGCATAGCTGTCAGTCAGTGTCTGTTGCATAGCTGTCAGTCAGTCACTGTTGCATAGCTGTCAGTCAGTGTCAGTCAGTGTCAGGACCAGATTCACGAAGCAGTTACGCAAGCACTTACGAACCTGGGGCCAGATTCATGAAGCAGTTACGCAAGCACTTACGAACCTGGGACCAGATTCACGAAGCAGTTACGCAAGCACTTACGAACCTGTACATCTTTTCTCAATCTTTGGCGGCTTTGTTTACAATTATTAAACAGTTAATGAGCTCCGAAGCACCAGGAGGCTGTTTATAACAATAACAACAGTTGATTGGCAAGTTTTCATGCTTGTAAACTGTTTAATAAATGTAACCAAAGCCGCCAAAGATTGAGGAAAGATGTACACGTTCTTGCGTAACTGCTTTCGTGAATCTGGCCCCAGGTTCGTAAGTGCTTGCATAACTGCTTCGTGAATTAGGCCCCAGGTTCGTAAGTGCTTGCGTAACTGCTTCGTGAATTAGGCCCCAGGTTCGTAAGTGCTTGCGTATCTGCTTCGTGAATTAGGCCCCAGGTTCGTAAGTGCTTGCATAACTGCTTCGTGAATTAGGCCCCAGGTTCGTAAGTGCTTGCGTAACTGCTTCGTGAATTAGGCCCCAGGTTCGTAAGTGCTTGCATAACTGCTTCGTGAATTAGGCCCCAGGGTCGTAAGTGCTTGCGTAACTGCTTCGTGAATTAGGCCCCAGGGTCGTAAGTGCTTGCATAACTGCTTCGTGAATTAGGCCCCAGGTTCGTAAGTGCTTGCGTAACTGCTTCGTGAATTAGGCCCCAGGGTCGTAAGTGCTTGCGTAACTGCTTCGTGAATCAGGCCCCCCTGGAGCATAGAGATCATTGAGTCTATGTTACATCTATAATTCAACACTTTAAGGGACAAAGAAGCAAAGAAAGAATTGAGAGGTTACCCTTAGAAATTGTTTATAACTCATCATGCAGGCGATGAGTCACAATAACGTGGCTGACGTATGTTGACCAGACCACACACTAGAAGGTGAAGGGACGACGACGTTTCGGTCCGTCCTGGACCATTCTCAAGTCGCTTGTGAGAATCGACTTGAGAATGGTCCAGGACGGACCGAAACGTCGTCGTCCCTTCACCTTCTAGTGTGTGGTCTGGTCAACACCCCTCATCACCCTTACTCACAACTCATCCCACGTTCCTTACTCATCTTGAGGTTATCTTGAGATGATTTCGGGGCTTTCAGTGTCCCCGCGGCCCGGTCCTCGACCAGGCCTCCACCCCCAGGAAGCAGCCCGTGGCAGCTGACTAACACCCAGGTACCTATTTTACTGCTAGGTAACAGGGGCATAGGGTGAAAGAAACTCTTCCCATTGTTTCTCGCCGGCGCCTGGGATCGAACCCAGGACCACAGGATCACAAGTCCAGCGTGCTGTCCGCTCGGCCGACCGGCTCCCCCCTCATGAGTAAAGCCATCACCCACACTCAACACCTCACCAATAGACAGATTAAAACATCGATTAACAATACAAGAAAGCAGGTCACTGATCTTCATAACTGAAGCAATGAATGCCAAGGTCACTGAACCAGACTACCGTTATTTACCCAGGTCAGTACTCACTGCTCGCGTGTAGCGCTGCCCCATCAAGGTCAGCTGCTAAGTATACCCGCGTAATCCGCTATAATCCGGCAGAATATACTCTACATTTACAAAAACGCGAGAATTTGCCACCTATTCGTCTATTTCTGAAAGGGGAATTATCATGTTAATTAAGAGAGATGAGTGAGGTGATATATTAACCAGACTATTTTTGGGGGAGCCGAGCGGACAGCACGCGGGACTTGTGATCCTGTGGTCCTGGGTTCGATCCCGGGCGCCGGCGAGAAACAATGGGCAGAGTTTCTTTCATCCTATGCCCCTGTTATCTAGCAGTAAAATAGGTACCTGGGTGTTAGTCAGCTGTCACGGGCTGCTTCCTGGGAGTGGAGGCCTGGTCGAGGACCGGGCCGCGGGGACACTAAAAGCCCCGAAATCATCTCAAGATAACCTCAAGTCTAAAGGCTCTAATCTGAGCACTGTGGATCTTTCAAGGGCTCAACTTCACGTATGTGATATGGGTCTATAAGAGAGCCCTTCAGTGCTCTCTGAGGGGCTCTGAGAAAGCCCCTCAGAGCAAATATAAGACATTAGACTATTGTCTTGGGAAAGTATTACGAGGAAACGGTCTAAGGGCTTACATTGTGATAATAATTCGATATTAATACCTCCACTCTCTTGGTCACCTAGTTGTGCTTGCGGGGGTTGAGCTCTGGCTCTTTGGGCCCACCTCTCACCTGCCAATCAATCAACTAAATCCCCCCTCCCCCCCCCCCCCACACACACTCATTTCCAGGAAGCAGCCCGTAGCAGCTGTCTAACTCCCAGGTACCTATTTACCACTAGATCAACAGAAAGCACTCTGCCCATTTGTTTCCACCTCCGCCGGGGATCGAACTCGGGCTCTTAGGACTACGAATCCCGAGCGCTGTCCACTCAGCCGTCAGGACCCTCTGTAGGGGCCTTCGACTACTTGTGTATAGGTCTTCGTGGCTAGTTTCTACATGGTTATTTTCAGACTTATCAATTTATGTGGTTTACAAAGTTTTGTCAAACACACTCTTCGTTTTCTATACCACACAGGTAAACTGATACACAGGTAAACTGATACGCAGGTAAACTGATGCACAGGTAAACTGATACACAGGTAAACAGATGCACAGGTAAACTGATGCACAGGTAAACTTATGCACAGGTAAACAGATGAACAGGTAAACTGATGCACAGGTAAACTTATGCACAGGTAAACAGATGAACAGGTAAACTGATGCACAGGTAAACTGATGCACAGGTAAACTGATACACAGGTAAACTGATGCACAGGTAAACTGATGCACAGGTAAACTGATCCACAGGTAAACAGATGCACAGGTAAACTGATACACAGGTAAACTGATGCACAGGTAAACTGATGCACATGTAAACTGATGCACATGTAAACTGATGCACAGGTAAACTGATGTACAGGTAAACTGATGCGCAGGTAAACCGATGCACAGGTAAACTGATGCACAGGTAAACTGATGCACAGGTAAATGATGTACATGTAAACTGATACACAGGTAAATGATGTACATGTAAACTGATGCACAGGTAAACTGATGCACAGGTAAACTGATACACAGGTAAACTGATGCACGGGTAAACTGATGCACATGTAAACTGACGCACAGGTAAACTGACGCACAGGTAAACTGACGCACAGGTAAACTGATGCACATGTAAACTGATACGCAGGTAAACTGATACGCAGGTAAACTGATACACAGGTAAACTGATGCACAGGTAAACTGACGCACAGGTAAACTGACGCACAGGTAAACTGATGCACAGGTAAACTGACGCACAGGTAAACTGACGCACAGGTAAACTGATGCACATGTAAACTGATACGCAGGTAAACTGATACGCAGGTAAACTGATACACAGGTAAACTGATGCACAGGTAAACTGATGCACAGGTAAACTTATGCACAGGTAAACTGATGCACAGGTAAACTTATGCACAGGTAAACAGATGAACAGGTAAACTGATGCACATGTAAACTTATGCACAGGTAAACAGATGAACAGGTAAACTGATGCACAGGTAAACTGATGCACAGGTAAACTGATACACAGGTAAACTGATGCACAGGTAAACTGATGCACAGGTAAACTGATGCACCGGTAAACTGATGCACAGGTAAACTGATCCACAGGTAAACAGATGCACAGGTAAACTGATACACAGGTAAACTGATGCACAGGTAAACTGATGCACATGTAAACTGATGCACAGGTAAACTGATGTACAGGTAAACTGATGCGCAGGTAAACCTATGCACAGGTAAACTGATGCACAGGTAAATGATGTACATGTAAACTGATACACAGGTAAATGATGTACATGTAAACTGATGCACAGGTAAACTGATGCACAGGTAAACTGATACACAGGTAAACTGATGCACGGGTAAACTGATGCACATGTAAACTGATGCACAGGTAAACTGACGCACAGGTAAACTGACGCACAGGTAAACTGATGCACATGTAAACTGATGCACAGGTAAACTGATACACAGGTAAACTGATGCACATGTAAACTGATGCACAGGTAAACTGATACACAGGTAAACTGATACACAGGTAAACTGATGCACGGGTAAACTGATGCACGGGTAAACTGATGCAAGGTAAACTGACGCACAGGTAAACTGACGCACATGTAAACTGACGCACAGGTAAACTGATACACAGGTAAACTGATGCACGGGTAAACTGATGCACGGGTAAACTGATGCAAGGTAAACTGACGCACAGGTAAACTGACGCACATGTAAACTGATGCACAGGTAAACTGATACACAGGTAAACTGATGCACAGGTAAACTGATACACAGGTAAACTGATGCACGTGTAAACTGATGCACAGGTAAACTGATACACAGGTAAACTGATGCACGGGTAAACTGATGTTCATGTAAACTGATGCACAGGTAAACTGATGCACAGGTAAACTGATGCACGGGTAAACTGATGCACAGGTAAACTGATGCACAGGTAAACTGATGCACAGGTAAACTGATACACATGTAAACTGATGCACGGGTAAACTGATGCACAGGTAAACTGATGTACAGGTAAACTGATGGGCAGGTAAACTGATGTACAGGTAAACTGATACACAGGTAAACAGAATCCAGGCCAACAGGAGAGACACCACCCGTTCGGTCAACGGTCTAGGAAAATGACAGGTTACGAAACAGGTATATCAACGCTATACCTGTTATTATATAAAGACAGGTATACCAGCCCAAGCAACAATACAACATACCTGAGTATAATCTGTGGATTTTCTGTTGATTTTCGAGGTGATTTTCTGTGGATTATCTGCACGGGATTAATTGGATTATCTGGGGATTAATTATGGATTACCTGATGATTATTTCTGGGGATTACCTATGGCTGAGTTCGAGGGTTGTTTTGTTACTCTGGCTTGGGAGTCGTAGTCGTAAGGTCCCGGGTTCGATCCCCGGCAGAAGCAGAAACAAATACTCAGAGTTTCTTTCACCCTGATGCTCCTGTTCACCTAGCAGTAAATAGGTACCTGGGAGTTAGACAGCTGCTACAGGCTACTTTCTAGGGATATGTGTGTGTGTGTGTGTAAGAGAAATATATGTAGTAGATATAATAGATATATAAAATTTGTTATAAAGGTGGGGTCCAGGAACTAAATACCTCGATTCTGCAGCGACAAATAGTAAATACACACACATATATGTATATATGAATCTATTCTCCTATTTAGGTGGTACTTTTAGTCACTATGTGTACCATAGTACATATATTGACAGTTAGATAGTGGCATTTGGTACTATTCACTCTATAGAGTTCGGAAAAAAATTAAAACTAAATATTCCTAGGCCTAGAACAGGACATGTATGAAACATATTAGGCCTCAGATAGCCTGTAGGCCTACCCTGGCTAAGATAGGTTTTATCAGCAACATTAATACATAATAACTTACGAAATTCTACCAAGTTCTTACTACCAAACTTTTTACTACCAAATTTATTACCAAATTCCTACCAAATTCTACTTTGTAATTGGTCAATACGTCAATATATGTATGTTGGATTACATCATTACATTGAGTCCTTTGAACCTGGATAAGGATAGGATTAGTTGATGATTGATCATCCCCCCCCCCTGTGGATAAGGTCAGCCATTCAGAGCGTGAATCCACCTTAAAAAATCTCAAACAGGAGGGGATAGTGCTCTGCGGCTCAACAGGAACAAGTTTCATGTCAGAAGTTACAAACCCTTTTGTTATTTTCTTCGTGTAAGTAAACCTTCGAGTGTAAACTGAATCAGATTATACAGTACCCAGCATTTTTCGTCACGAGTCCTGCAATTATTGTATTTTTGGATGTATTCTCGGAACAGTGGGTCAGGGGTGAGGGTAGAGCAGGTCAGGTGGGTCAGTATCAGATGAGTAAGAACTTGTGGGTCACAGTGAGTAAGAATTCTGGATAGGAATGACAAGTAGGTGAGTCTGGCATACCATCCACTGGAGTAAGATATCACCATTTAACAAGAATGTGTCAAGACTCCTTCAATACATTCTTTGGAAGCACGACACTCAATGTCTTTACCTAACAGAATACTCCAAAGTTCCTCTGTATCTAACAGAACACTCCACTGTTCCTCTGTATCTAACAGAATACTCCAAAGTTCCTCTGTATCTAACAGAACACTCCACTGTTCCTCTGTATCTAACAGAATACTCCAAAGTTCCTCTGTATCTAACAGAACACTCCAAAGTTCCTCTGTATCTAACAGAATACTCCAAAGTTCCTCTGTATCTAACAGAACACTCCAAAGTTCCTCTGTATCTAACAGAATACTCCAAAGTTCCTCTGTATCTAACAGAATACTCCAAAGTTCCTCTGTATCTAACAGAACACTCCAAAGTTCCTCTGTATCTAACAGAACACTCCAAAGTTCCTCTGTATCTAACAGAACACTCCAAAGTTCCTCTGTATCTAACAGAACACTCCAAAGTTCCTCTGTATCTAACAGAATACTCCAAAGTTCCTCTGTATCTAACAGAATACTCCAAAGTTCCTCTGTATCTAACAGAACACGCCAAAGTTCCTCTGTATCTAACAGAATACTCCAAAGTTCCTCTGTATCTAACAGAATACTCCAAAGTTCCTCTGTATCTAACAGAATACTCCAAAGTTCCTCTGTATCTAACAGAACACTCCAAAGTTCTTCTGTATCTAACAGAATACTCCAAAGTTCCTCTGTATCTAACAGAATACTCCAAAGTTCCTCTGTATCTAACAGAACACTCCAAAGTTCCTCTGTATCTAACAGAATACTCCACTCCAAACATATTTGTAGGATGTTAAATTCAAATAACATCCTACACATATATTTAACGCGAGAAATCATCGTCCAATAGCTAGAAAGGAACAGGTTGGGGCTTAAGAGCTAACGCTCGACCTTGTAACCACATCTAGGTCAGTAGATGCATTATTGTACATACACATACTAACATATATACACACACATACAAACATATACACACATACATACACACATATACACACATACATACACACATATACACACATACATACACACATATACACACATACATACACACATATACACACATACATACACACATATACACACATACATACACACATATACACACATACATATAGAGTCCAGCTGCTTGCTGTTGTGTGAGATCAATAGATGTGTTGATTTATGCATTCCAAGTCTGACATTGGAAGGCTGACACTCGCAGGCTGACACTAGCAGGCTGACACTAGCAGGCTGACACTAGCAGGCTGACACTAGCAGGCTGACACTAGCAGGCTGACACTCGCAGGCTGACACTAACAGGCTGACACTAGCAGGCTGACACTCGCAGGCTGACACTAGCAGGCTGACACTAGCAGGCTGACACTAGCAGGCTGACACTAGCAGGCTGACACTGGCAGGCTGACACTCGCAGGCTGACACTAGCAGGCTGACACTGGCAGGCTGACACTAGCAGGCTGACACTCGCAGGCTGACACTCGCAGGCTGATACTAGCAGGCTGACACTAGCAGGCTGACACTAGCAGGCTGACACTAGTAGGCTGACACTAGCAGGTTGACACTCGAAGCCTGACACTAGCAGGCTGACACTAGCAGGCTGACACTGGCAGGCTGACACTAGCAGGCTGACACTAGCAGGTAGACACTAGCAGGCTGACACTAGCAGGCTGACACTAGCAGGCTGACACTAGCAGGTAGACACTAGCAGGTAGACACTAGGAGGCTGACACTAGCAGGCTGACACTAGCAGGCTGACACTGGCAGGCTGATACTAGCAGGTAGACACTAGCAGGCTGACACTAGCAGGCTGACACTAGCAGGCTGACACTAGCAGGTAGACACTCGCAGGTAGACACTAGCAGGTAGACACTAGCAGGCTGACACTAGCAGGCTGACACTAGCAGGCTGACACTAGCAGGCTGACACTAGCAGGCTGACACTAGCAGGCTGACACTAGCAGGCTGACACTAGCAGGTAGACACTCGCAGGTAGACACTAGCAGGTAGACACTAGCAGGCTGACACTAGCAGGCTGACACTAGCAGGCTGACACTAGCAGGTAGACACTAGCATGCTGACACTAGCAGGCTGACACTAGCAGGCTGACACTAGCAGGCTGACACTAGCAGGTAGACACTAGCAGGCTGACACTAGCAGGTAGACACTAGCAGGTAGACACTAGCAGGCTGACACTAGCAGGTAGACACTAGCAGGCTGACACTAGCAGGCTGACACTAGCAGGTAGACACTTGCAGGCTGACACTAGCAGGTAGACACTAGCAGGCTGACACTAGCAGGCTGACACTAGCAGGCTGACACTAGCAGGCTGACACTAGCAGGCTGACACTAGCAGGTAGACACTAGCAGGCTGACACTAGCAGGCTGACACTAGCAGGCTGACACTAGCAGGTAGACACTAGCAGGCTGACACTAGCAGGTAGACACTAGCAGGCAGACACTAGCAGGCAGACACTAGCAGGTAGACACTAGCAGGCTGACACTAGCAGGCTGACACTAGCAGGCTGACACTAGCAGGCTGACACTAGCAGGTAGACACTAGCAGGTAGACACTAGCAGGCAGACACTAGCAGGCTGACACTAGCAGGTAGACACTAGCAGGTAGACACTAGCAGGCTGACACTAGCAGGCAGACACTAGCAGGCAGACACTAGCAGGCTGACACTAGCAGGTAGACACTAGCAGGCTGACACTAGCAGGCTGACACTAGCAGGTAGACACTAGCAGGCTGACACTAGCAGGTAGACACTAGCAGGTAGACACTAGCAGGCTGACACTAGCAGGTAGACACTAGCAGGCTGACACTAGCAGGCAGACACTAGCAGGCTGACACTAGCAGGTAGACACTAGCAGGCTGACACTAGCAGGCTGACACTAGCAGGTAGACACTAGCAGGCTGACACTAGCAGGCTGACACTAGCAGGTAGACACTAGCAGGCAGACACTAGCAGGCTGACACTAGCAGGCTGACACTAGCAGGTAGACACTAGCAGGCTGACACTAGCAGGTAGACACTAGCAGGCTGACACTAGCAGGCTGACACTAGCAGGCTGACACTAGCAGGTAGACACTAGCAGGTAGACACTAGCAGGCTGACACTAGCAGGTAGACACTAGCAGGCTGACACTAGCAGGTAGACACTAGCAGGTAGACACTAGCAGGCAGACACTAGCAGGCTGACACTAGCAGGCAGACACTAGCAGGTAGACACTAGTAGGCTGACACTAGCAGGCTGACACTAGCAGGCTGACACTAGCAGGCTGACACTAGCAGGCTGACACTAGCAGGTAGACACTAGCAGGTAGACACTAGCAGGCTGACACTAGCAGGCAGACACTAGCAGGCTGACACTAGCAGGCAGACACTAGCAGGTAGACACTAGTAGGCTGACACTAGCAGGCTGACACTAGCAGGCTGACACTAGCAGGCTGACACTAGCAGGCTGACACTAGCAGGCTGACACTAGCAGGTAGACACTAGCAGGCTGACACTAGCAGGCTGACACTAGCAGGTTGATACTAGCAGATAGACACTAGCAGGCTGACACTAGCAGGCTGACACTAGCAGGTAGACACTAGCAGGTAGACACTAGCAGGCTGACACTAGCAGGCAGACACTAGCAGGCTGACACTAGCAGGTAGACACTAGCAGGCTGACACTAGCAGGCTGACACTAGCAGCCTGCTAGTGTCAGCTGACACTAGCAGGCTGACACTAGCAGGTTGATACTAGCAGATAGACACTAGCAGGTAGACACTAGCAGGCTGACACTAGCAGGCTGACACTTGCAGGCTGACACTAGCAGGCTGACACTCGCAGGCTGACACTAGCAGGCTGACACTCGCAGGCTGACACTAGCAGGCTGACACTGGCAGGCTGACACTCGCAGGCTGACACTAGCAGGCTGACACTCGCAGGCTGACACTAGCAGGCTGACACTATCAGGCTGACACTGGCAGGCTGACACTAGCAGGCTGACACTAGCAGGCTGACACTAGCAGGCTGACACTAGCAGGTAGACACTAGCAGGTAGACACTAGCAGGCTGACACTAGCAGGTAGACACTAGCAGGCTGACACTAGCAGGTAGACACTAGCAGGTAGACACTAGCAGGCTGACACTAGCAGGCTGACACTAGCAAGCTGACACTAGCAGGTAGACACTAGCAGGCTGACACTAGCAGGCTGACACTAGCAGGCTGACACTAGCAGGCTGACACTAGCAGGTAGACACTAGCGGGCTGACACTAGCAGGCTGACACTAGCAAGCTGACACTAGCAGGTAGACACTAGCAGGCTGAAACTAGCAGGCTGACACTAGCAGGCTGACACTAGCAGGCTGACATTAGCAGGTAGACACTAGCAGGTAGACACTAGCAGGCTGACACTAGCAGGTAGACACTAGCAGGTAGACACTAGCAGGCTGACACTAGCAGGCTGACACTAGCAGGCTGACACTAGCAGGTAGACACTAGCAGGTAGACACTAGCAGGCTGACACTTGCAGGCTGACACTAGCAGGCTGACACTAGCAGGCTGACACTAGCAGGCTGACATTAGCAGGTAGACACTAGCAGGTAGACACTAGCAGGCTGACACTAGCAGGTAGACACTAGCAGGCTGACACTAGCAGGCTGACACTAGCAGGCTGACACTAGCAGGTAGACACTAGCAGGCTGACACTAGCAGGCTGACATTAGCAGGCTGACACTAGCAGGCTGACACTAGCAGGCTGACACTAGCAGGCTGACACTAGCAGGCTGACATTAGCAGGTAGACACTAGCAGGTAGACACTAGCAGGCTGACACTAGCAGGTAGACACTAGCAGGTAGACACTAGCAGGCTGACACTAGCAGGCTGACACTAGCAGGCTGACACTAGCAGGTAGACACTAGCAGGTAGACACTAGCAGGCTGACACTAGCAGGCTGACATTAGCAGGCTGACACTAGCAGGCTGACACTAGCAGGTAGACACTAGCAGGTAGACACTAGCAGGCTGACACTAGCAGGTAGACACTAGCAGGCTGACACTAGCAGGTAGACACTAGCAGGCTGACACTAGCAGGTAGACACTAGCAGGTAGACACTAGCAGGCTGACACTAGCAGGCTGACACTAGTAGGAAGACACTAGCAGGTAGACACTAGCAGGCTGACACTAGCAGGCTGACACTAGCAGGTAGACACTAGCAGGCTGACACTAGCAGGCTGACACTAGCAGGCTGACACTAGCAGGTAGACACTAGCAGGCTGACACTAGCAGGTAGACACTAGCAGGCTGACACTAGCAGGCTGACACTAGCAGGCTGACACTAGCAGGAAGACACTAGCAGGCAGACACTAGCAGGCTGACACTAGCAGGTAGACACTAGCAGGCTGACACTAGCAGGTAGACACTAGCAGGCTGACACTTGCAGGTTGACACTAGCAGGTAGGCACTAGCAGGCTGACACTAGCAGGTAGACACTAGCAGGTAGACACTAGCAGGCTGACACTAGCAGGCTGACACTAGCAGGTAGACACTAGCAGGCTGACACTAGCAGGCTGACACTAGCAGGTAGACACTAGCAGGCTGACACTAGCAGGTAGACACTAGCAGGCTGACACTAGCAGGCTGACACTAGCAGGTAGACACTAGCAGGCTGACACTAGCAGGTAGACACTAGCAGGTAGACACTAGCAGGCTGACACTAGCAGGCTGACACTAGCAGGTAGACACTAGCAGGCTGACACTAGCAGGTAGACACTAGCAGGTAGACACTAGCAGGTAGACACTAGCAGGCTGACACTAGCAGGTAGACACTAGCAGGTAGACACTAGCAGGTAGACACTAGCAGGCTGCCACTAGCAGAAGACAGGAAACTCCCCGGATAAGCATCAAATCTAAGCCCAAAGGAAGTCATCAGGATATAATGCTTCCGACTCATAGTTCTGGAATTTGATTCCCTGTCACAGTTGAGATGGTTTGGGCACATGTCCTTACACCTTATACCTTCCTCAGCATCGTAAATCCTTCCCCCTTCAGGAGTTAGCCAAGTATTGTGGGTTGCATCCTGAGAAAGATCATAAGTTGTCTCAGATCCATCAATGACCCTAAGAGGTTTCTTGGCCCTCGACTTTGAGAACCTATGAGCGAGAAGAGGCGGATAAGGAGTGTGAACACTTAGGATAAAAGGGAGCCGGTCAGCCGAGCGGACAGCACGCTACACTTATGATCCTGTGGTCCTGGGTTCGATCCCAGGCGCCGGCGAGAAACAATGGGCAGAGTTTCTTTCACGCTATGCCCCTGTTACCTAGCAGTAAAATAGGTACCTGGGTGTTAGTCAGCTGTCACGGGCTGCTTCCTGGGGGTGGAGGCCTGGTCGAGGACCGGGCCGCGGGGACACAAAAGCCCCGAAATCATCTCAAGATAACCTCAAGATAAAGGAGATACGATGAAGGTGAAGAAAGAGAAGAGAGAGAGAGGGGAGAGGGATAAAGAAAGGAGAGGGGAAAGAAAAGACTATAAGGGGAAATAAAGATAAAGATAGGAGAGACGGAAGGGAATGAAGTACTTCCTAGACATAATAATATAGTGAAAATAACACCAGCGGAATATAATATGGTCAGACAGAGGAGCGATCCCATTCAACAACCTCCAATACTGGATGACTGGAACAGACTCGAGACTTAGCAGGTCAAGTCAAGGAGCCCAGGAGCTACAGCCCCTCGTGTCATGTATGTGACTGTATACCATATACGAGGGGGGCCTCGTAGCCTGGTGGATAGCGCGCAGGACTCGTAATTCTGTGGCGCGGGTTCGATTCCCGCACGAGGCAGAAACAAATGGGCAAAGTTTCTTTCACCCTGAATGCCCCTGTTACTTAGCAGTAAATAGGTACCTGGGTGTTTGTCAGCTGTCACGGGCTGCTTCCTGGGGGTGGAGGCCTGGTCGAGGACCGGGCCGCGGGGACACTAAAGCCCCGAAATCATCTCAAGATAACCTCAAGCTGCGGCCTGTGAGTCTAACAGCGTAATATCGCTATGAACAGGACAACCTGTTCTCGCACTTTCTTATAGTCAATATTGACTTATTTAATAAGTGCATATGTGACATACTAATTGATTGTGAATATTTTAGTTTACCTTGAAAAGCTTCATAGAAAACACCGACCTTACCTAACCTTCTTAGTATGTTAAGATAAGCATCTTATTGCTTCGTAATTACAATTATTACTTAACCTATACCTATTATAGGTTAGGTAATAATTGTAATTACGAAGCAATAAGATGCTTATCTTAACATACTAAGAAGGTTAGGTAAGGTCGGTGTTTTCTATGAAGTTTTTCAAGGTAAACTAAAATATTCACAATAATATAGTATGTCACATATGCACTTATTAAATAAGCCAATATTGACTATAAGCAAGTGCGAGAACGGGTTGCCCTACTCAGGAGTCGAACCCGGGACCAAGCGGTTGTGAACCACCTGCACTTGTCGGTAATATTATAGTGAGAGGGTTTCCGAGGCCAGTGTTGAAGGACTCACCTAGTTGTGCTTGCGAGATTGAGCTCTGGCTCTTTGGTCCCGCCTCTCAACTGTCAATCTATTTACACCCACCCAATCTCATTGATATATATGTCTAACCTACGCTTAAAACAATCAAGTGATCCTACTTCCTTTGTGTTACGCGGTAATTGGTTCATCCCAAATCACCATCCCTCTTACCGAACCAGTATTTACCCAGGTCTTTCCTAAATCTAAACTTATACAAATTTTAACCATTGTTTTCTGCCTCACGTGTGGGCAAGGAGACACAGGAACCACCACACCCGGCTGTTGTTGTTGTTATTGTTAAAGATTCGCTACCTGGAACAAAGTTCCAAGTAGCACGGGCTATGGTGATCCCGTAGGACAAACAGCTGATGCTGTGGACCGCCGCGGTGGTAGCTTTGCTACAGTAGAAGCAGTGCTTAGTTAACGACATTATCAGGGAGGGAAAGCACCAAGCTATTACGACTATATAGCACTGGGAAGGGGTCAGGATAAGGATTTGGGATGGGACGGAGGGAAAGGAATGGTGCCCAGCCACTTGTTGGGACGGTCGGGGATTGAACCCCGCCCTGCATGAAGCGAGAAAGAGTCCTCTATCTCACATAACTGGGCTCAAACTACGGTCCATATAGACAGAAACGAAGATGAATACCATGTTCCCTGTCTCATTCCAGACGCCACAAAGAAGATATTGTGATGTGTCTTGCGACAGGCAGGGAGCCGGTCGGCCGAGCGGACAGCACGCTGGACTTGTGATCCTGTGGTCCCTGGTTCGATCCCGGGCGCCGGCGAGAAACAATGGGCAGTTTCTTTCGCCCTATGCCCCCTGTTACCTAGCAGTAAAATAGGTACCTGGGTGTTAGTCAGCTGTCACGGGCTGCTTCCTGGGGGTGGAGGCCTGGTCGAGGACCGGGCCGCGGGGACACTAAAGCCCCAAAATCATCTCAAGATAACCCCAAGATAGGCAATTAAGACGTCTTTCTCATCACGCAAGGAGGAGGTGGAGGTAATTAAGTCTCATGTGTCTCACCACAGACTTTTAGCCTTGTGAACCACCTGTAAGCATCCTCCCAGCGAATATCTTCCCGGGGCTTCGTGTCTATCCCATATGGGATAGACACAACCTCCGATACTGGTTGACTGGAACAGACTCGAGACTTAGCAGGTCAAGTCTCCCACCACACATCTAGAGCACCTCCTTTCCCATGAGTTCGTGTAAGAGGAGTGATATTGACCGTCTCAGTATTGGGGCGTGACCACACCCTCTCACCCCTTTTCTCTGTCACGTCCCCTTTCCTATCACCCTCACACTGCCCTTCCCACCAAATTCAGCCTCTTTCCCTTATATCACAAGGGCTGTGATCCTTCGCTTTAAGGTCTTTGAGATGGTGTACTTGTGGGGCTGTGCACAACCCTGTACTTGTGGGGCTGTGCACAGGTCTGTACTTGTGGGGCTGTGCACAAGTCTGTACTTGTGGGGCTATGCACAGGTCTGTACTTGTGGGGCTGTGCTCAAGTCTGTACTTGTGGGGCTGTGCACAAGTCTGTACTTGTGGGGCTGTGCACAGGTCTGTACTTGTGGGGCTGTGCTCAAGCCTGTACTTGTGGGGCTGTGCACAGGTCTGTACTTGTGGGGCTGTGCACAGGTCTGTACTTGTGGGGCTGTGCACAGGTCTGTACTTGTGGGGCTGTGCTCAAGCCTGTACTTGTGGGGCTGTGCACAGGTCTGTACTTGTGGGGCTGTGCTCAAGCCTGTACTTGTGGGGCTGTGCACAGGTCTGTACTTGTGGGGCTGTGCACAGGTCTGTACTTGTGGGGCTGTGCACAAGTCTGCACTTGTGGGGCTGTGCTCAAGCCTGTACTTGTGGGGCTGTGCACAGGTCTGTACTTGTGGGGCTGTGCACAGGTCTGTACTTGTGGGGCTGTGCACAAGTCTGTACTTGTGGGGCTGTGCTCAAGCCTGTACTTGTGGGGCTGTGCTCAAGCCTGTACTTGTGGGGCTGTGCACAGGTCTGTACTTGTGGGGCTGTGCACAGGTCTGTACTTGTGGGGCTGTGCACAGGTCTGTACTTGTGGGGCTGTGCTCAAGCCTGTACTTGTGGGGCTGTGCACAGGTCTGTACTTGTGGGGCTGTGCACAAGCCTGTACTTGTGGGGCTGTGCACAGGTCTGCACTTGTGGGGCTGTGCTCAGGTCTGTACTTGTGGGGCTGTGCACAGGTCTGTACTTGTGGGGCTGTGCACAGGTCTGTACTTGTGGGGCTGTGCACAGGTCTGTACTTGTGGGGCTGTGCACAGGTCTGTACTTGTGGGGCTGTGCACAAACCTGCACTCGTGGGTCTGTGCACTCACGCCTCATCAACATACCTACACTAACCAGTGCCAAAACGCTTGCACTCAGGCCATGGAATACACTCCAAGTGGAATGAATAATTTAATACAATTTCCAGGAAATACTTGAGCGCATACACTCCCCCCCCCCCTCTCTCATACAGCCCGACCTCGAACCCTAACCCCACGTCCTGAACCCAAATTCCAACCCTGAAAAACTACTTTAGGCCACACGCTAAACCTTAAACCCCCAGCCGACCACATGCTCTTGAATATGAAGAACACGTAAGTTCGAACCATCGTCACGGCTCTTGTGGAATTTGTTCTTGAATATGACTAAGAGGTTGAAACATAAGTCTTAATCTTCTACATGTGACTTCAAGCTTGTTCAAGTAACATTAGGGGGTCGTTCAGAGCTCTTAAGTATTTAGAAAGCGCTTCAGGTGTCTGAAATGGTTCATGCAATTGCTTAATTTATATCTTAATATGCCGCTTGCGGGCTTGTGGGTCTTGGGGGAATGTGTAGAGTTGCCGCAGGCGCTGCAGGTGTGGCTGGCCACAGTCAGATACATGTGACTGCTAGGCGCTGCAGGTGTGGTGGGCCACAGTCATACATGTGACTGCTAGGCGCTGCAGGTGTGGCTGGCCACAGTCAGATACATGTGACTGCTAGGCGCTGCAGGTGTGGCGGGCCACAGTCAGGTACATGTGACTGCTAGGCGCTGCAGGTGTGGTGGGCCACAGTCAGATACATGTGACTGCAGGGGCTGCAGGTGTGGTGGGCCACAGTCAGATACATGTGACTGCAGGGGCTGCAGGTGTGGTGGGCCACAGTCAGATACATGTGACTGCAGGCGCTGCAGGTGTGGTGGGCCACAGATACATGTGACTGCTAGGCGCTGCAGGTGTGGCGGGCCACAGATACATGTGACTGCTAGGCGCTGCAGGTGTGGCGGGCCACAGTCAGATACATATGACTGCAGGGGCTGCAGGTGTGGTGGGCCACAGTCAGATACATATGACTGCAGGGGCTGCAGGTGTGGCGGCCCACAGTCAGATACATATGACTGCAGGGGCTGCAGGTGTGGTGGGCCACAGTCAGATACAAGTGACTGCACGGGCTGCAGGTGTGGTGGGCCACAGTCAGATACATATGACTGCAGGGGCTGCAGGTGTGGTGGGCCACAGTCAGATACATATGACTGCAGGGGCTACAAGCATGACTCAATACAGCCAGACATGTGACTGCAAGGGCTACAAGCATGACTCAATACAGCCAGACATGTGACTGCAGGGGCTACAAGCATGACTCACTACAGCCAGACATGTGACTGCAAGGGCTACAAGCATGACTCAATACAGCCAGACATGTGACTGCAAGGGCTACAAGCATGACTCAATACAGCCAGACATGTGACTGCAAGGGCTACAAGCATGACTCAATACAGCCAGACATGTGACTGCAGGGGCTACAAGCATGACTCAATACAGCCAGACATGTGACTGCAAGGGCTACAAGCATGACTCACTACAGCCAGACATGTGACTGCAAGGGCTACAAGCATGACTCACTACAGCCAGACATGTGACTGCAGGGGCTACAAGCATGACTCAATACAGCCAGACATGTGACTGCAAGGGCTACAAGCATGACTCAATACAGCCAGACATGTGACTGCAGGGGCTACAAGCATGACTCAATACAGCCAGACATGTGACTGCAAGGGCTACAAGCATGACTCAATACAGCCAGACATGTGACTGCAAGGGCTACAAGCATGACTCAATACAGCCAGACATGTGACTGCAAGGGCTACAAGCATGACTCACTACAGCCAGACATATGACTGCACGGGCTACAAGCATGACTCACTACAGCCAGACATGTGACTGCAAGGGCTACAAGCATGACTCAATACAGCCAGACATGTGACTGCAGGGGCTACAAGCATGACTCAATACAGCCAGACATGTGACTGCAAAGGCTACAAGCATGACTCACTACAGCCAGACATGTGACTCCACACTGTTAGTGACTAAGTAATTACCCATTAACCATTAATATCTTCTGGGAACTGCAAGAACATTTTGCAACACTTAAAAAAAGTGTAAAATGTTGTAATCATAGAATACGATTCAAAATTTCTTTTCTGATAAGAAATGTAATAAGTATTTATAAGTATCTTAGGATTAGTAAAGTTTCCTTAGATGTAAGTGTTTATAAGTGGTCGAACACTTGCGAGACGACGGTACAAGCACTTACAAGTGCTGGATATTACTGACGGCTTCAATTATAATTACTCACACTTCACAAGTTGTGGGAACGAGCAATGAATAATGATAAAGCAATTACTCTTTACCGGAAAAGATTAAAAGTGATTAAAAGAAGCCGAATTACCCCCGAGCAGAGAAACCCTCTTGTCACGGAACTCAGGGTGAATATGTGGTGATCAATACTTGTCAGGAGGTGGACAGCTTGTTGGGATGCCCTGTCATCCATCATTGTCATCCAACCGGGCTGTGGTGGGTATGTGGGCCTGCGGGCCGCTCCAAGCAACAGCCTGGTGGACCAAACTCTCACAAGTCAAGCCTGGCCTCGGGCCGGGCTTGGGGAGTAGAAGAACTCCCAGAACCCCATCAAGCAGGTATATGTGGACCTGCGGGCCGCTCCAAGCAACAGCCTGGTGGACCAAACTCTCACAAGTCAAGCCTGGCCTGCGGGCCGCTCCAAGCAACAGCCTGGTGGACCAAGCTCTCACAAGTCAAGCCTGGCCTGCGGGCCGCTCCAAGCAACAGCCTGGTGGACCAAACTCTCACAAGTCAAGCCTGGCCTCGGGCCGCTCCAAGCAACAGCCTGGTGGACCAAACTCTCACAAGTCAAGCCTGGCCTGCGGGCCGCTCCAAGCAACAGCCTGGTGGACCAAACTCTCACAAGTCAAGCCTGGCCTGCGGGCCGCTCCAAGCAACAGCCTGGTGGACCAAACTCTCACAAGTCAAGCCTGGCCTGCGGGCCGCTCCAAGCAACAGCCTGGTGGACCAAACTCTCACAAGTCAAGCCTGGCCTGCGGGCCGCTCCAAGCAAGACCACATAGCCTCTCATTACTAATGACAGCGGAATGGGGCGTTATCGATATTCCTGTCGTGTGAGACGAGAGCCGCTCGAGGGGAATTTGGATTTGTATCGACATTTTAAGAGTCTCGCGTTGTACTGGCCGACGCTAGGACGCTGTAGCGAAGGTTGGGGTCGACGGACTTCGCACGCCGCGGCATGCCTGTGGCGCGCGAAGTCGCTGAAGATCCACTGAAACCTGTAGACCTGTAAGTACAGGTGCCCGCAACCTGTAAGTACAGGTTGCGGGCAGCCTGTATGGTACAGGTTCCGGGCAGCCTGTATGGTACAGGTTCCGGGCAGCCTGTATGGTACTGGTTCCGGACAGCCTGTATGGTACAGGTTCCGGGCACCCTGTATGGTACAGGTTCCGGGCAGCCTGTATGGTACAGGTTCCGGGCAGCCTGTATGGTACAGGTTCCGGGCAGCCTGTATGGTACAGATTCCGGGCAGCCTGTATGGTACAGGTTCCGGACAGCCTGTATGGTACAGGTTGAGGACACCCTGTATGGTACAGGTTCCGGACAGCCTGTATGGTACAGGTTGAGGACACCCTGTATGGTACAGGTTGAGGACACCCTGTATGGTACAGGTTGAGGACACCCTGTATGGTACAGGTTGAGGACACCCTGTATGGTACAGGTTCCGGACAGCCTGTATGGTACAGGTTGAGGACACCCTGTATGGTACAGGTTCCGGACAGCCTGTATGGTACAGGTTGAGGACACCCTGTATGGTACAGGTTGAGGACACCCTGTATGGTACAGGTTGAGGACACCCTGTATGGTACAGGTTCCGGGCAGCCGGTATGGTACAGGTTCCGGGCACCCTGTATGGTACACTAGGGAACCATGGAATTAATAGGATCAGGAATGGGGTACGAGAATCCTGAATGTTACTATACTCTCTGAAAACTCAACTGATTCCTATGCCTTTACTGTTGGCTCTGTGCAATTGGGCACTGATAGAACAGATTGTGCATGTGCAGTTATATCTCCCTTTATAAAGGGAGATATAACTGCACATTCTCTCCTCCCTTTTAGGGAGGAATTATATCTCCCTTTATAAAGGGGATGAAATGATCATGTCTAGTACACAGAGATTGAACGACTGGGCAAGCGCCACACAGACTGAGCTAATGGGTATTTATCTGACCTATTGACCTTAAGCTAGACTTGTGATCCTGTGGTCCTGGGTTCGATCCCAGGCGCCGGAGAGAAACAATGGGCAGAGTTTCATTCACCCTATGCCCCCTGTTACCTAGCAGTAAAATAGGTACCTGGGTGTTAGTCAGCTGTCACGGGCTGCTTCCTGGGGGTGGAGGCCTGGTCGAGGACCGGGCCGCGGGGACACTAAAAAGCCCCGAAATCATCTCAAGATAATCTCAAGAAATCCCATCCCATGTTGGAGTTGGAAAACATGACTTTGTTGATCGATTGATCAATGAGACTTGCAAGAAAATCATTGACTTATGACTGTGTAATGCAATTATTAAAACTTATAAATTAAAAAAATTACTTTAGATTTAGATGAACTAAGACATACCCAGAGACCAGGGGCCAGATTCACGAAAGCACTTACGCAAGCACTTACGAACCTGGGGCCAGATTCACGAAAGCACTTACGCAAGCACTTACGAACCTGGGGCCAGATTCACGAAAGCACTTACGCAAGCACTTACGAACCTGTCCATCTTTTCTCAATCTTTGGCGGCTTTGTTTACAATTATTAAACAGTTAATGAGCTCCGAAGCACCAGGAGGCTGTTTATAACAATAACAACAGTTGATTGGCAAGTTTTCATGCTTGTAAACTGTTTAATAAATGTAACCAAAGCCGTCAAAGATTGAGGAAAGATGTACACGTTCGTAAGTGCTTGCGTAACTGCTTTCGTGAATCTGGCCCCAGGTTCGTAAGTGCTTGCGTAACTGCTTCGTGAATCTGGCCCCTGAAAGCTGCAGTATTAAAAGCTATGACAACAGTTGTAACAGTAAATATATGTATTGTCTGCACAGTAACTGGACCAGGCAATGTGGTGTAGTCATTGTGTGGCTATCTTGAGGTTATCTTGAGATGATTTCGGGGCTTTAGTGTCCCCACGGCCCGGTCCTCGACTAGGCCTCCACCCCCCAGGAAGCAGCCCGTGACAGCTGACTAACACCCAGGTACCTATTTTACTGCTAGGTAACAGGGGCATAGGGTGAAAGAAACTCTGCCCATTGTTTCTCGCCGGCGCTTGGGATCTAACCCAGGACCACAGGATCACAAGTCCAGCGTGCTGCCCGCTCGGCCGACCGGCTCCATTGTGAATTAGATTTTTAGGACAATACGTTCAATGTGTAAGTATTTTGACTATAGGCCCATCTGGCAGGTTAGTGAGGCTGAGCCACTACCACATTAAATGAACCAATCCACAAGGGCCGTGACGAGGATTCGAACCTGCGTCCGGGAGCATCCCAGACACTGCCTTAATCGACTGAGCTACGACAGGGTTAAAAGGGTTGAAACCGAAGTTCTACTGAACTTACAGGATCCCGTAGCCTCTCCGAGGCACAAACCAGGATAATCCTTTTACCCTGTCGTAGCTCAGTCGATTAAGGCAGTGTGTGGGATGCTCCCGGACGCAGGTTCGAATCCTCGTCACGGCCCTTGTGGATTGGTTCACTATATTATTAAATGTTAAACCGTAAATGATTTTAGATCTTACCTATTGTACCACCAACTGTGTAACTCTTTCATTGAATCTGGTGTACTGGACGACAACCCGCCAAACACACACCGAAACTACGACGTTGGTACAACGTTCGAACAAGTTTTAACACCTCCTAACCAGTTATAACAACCAATATAGCAAGTTGTAACAACGTTCTAATACGTCATAAACACGTTAAGCCAAGATGTAACAACTTTATTACAAGTTGTAACAAGCGGAAAATAGAGACAGTTTCGGTTTGTGTTTCCAGGGATCCTAACAATTTATCCAAAATTTCTTCATTTTAAAGAATGAAGAACAATTTTATTTATTTTATTTTCAAGCTGCATCTCTTATAAACCCATCCCTCGTAGGGGCCTCGTAGCCTGGTGGATAGCGCGCAGGATTCGTAATTCTGTGGCGCGGGTTCGATTCCCGCACGAGGCAGAAACAAATGGACAAAGTTTCTTTCACCCTGAATGCTCCTGTTACCTAGCAGTAAATAGGTACCTGGGAGTTAGTCAGCTGTCACGGGCTGCTTCCTGGGGGTGGAGGCCTGGTCGAGGACCGGGCCGCGGGGACACTAAAGCCCCAAAATCATCTCAAGAATCTCAAGAAGATCCCTGCCCTTGTGTGGCAGTGCACAATACAAAGTTCGATTCCCATATTCCTAAATTGAGACATGTATACTGCCTTCAGTATAGGCCTACACATGTTTCAATTTACGAATACGTATATCCAACTTTCTATCGTGCACTGGCCCACAAGAGCAGGGATGAGTTTATAAGATAAGCAGCTTAAAAATATATGTGATTCAGCTTATAGTTTAGGCCTATTGTATCTTGTATAATCCTCTGTCCTGCGTGACAGTGAATACCAGTATTATCCTCACTTTAATAAGACCTAATTGCATTCCTCAGATTAGGCGAAAGTGAAATTAATTTGTGTCAATAAATTCACAATGGACTTGAGAATGGACTTGAGAATGGTCCAGGACGGACCGAAACGTCGTCGTCCCTTCACTTTCTAGTGTGTGGTCTGGTCAACATACTTCAGCCACGTTATTGTGACTCATCGCATTCTCAAGTCCATTTGACTTGAGAATGGACTTGAGAATGGTCCAGGACGGACCGAAACGTCGTCGTCCCTTCACCTTCTAGTGTGTGGTCTGGTCAACATACTTCAGCCACGTTATTGTGACTCATCGCCTGCTTGTGTCAATAAAGATGTCAATAAAGATGTCAATAGTGATACTAAGCAAACTCCGGAGGGACCTTATGACAGGATATCAGTATACTCATGGAGGGACCTGGTAGCAGGATATCAATATATCCAGAGGTAAGCAGAGGGTCCTGTAGGCATTATAATATTACCTACCATATCAGTTGCGAGGCTGACAGCAATTGATCAAACTAGTAGACAAAATACTTTTTCGGTCCGTCCTGGACCATTCTCAAGTTGATTCCTAGATCGACTTGAGAATGGTCCAGGACGGACCGAAACGTCGTCGTCGTCCCTTCACCTTCTAGTGTGTGGTCTGGTCAACATACTTCAGCCACTTTATTTTGACTCATCACCTGTAGATGATGGGTTACTTTACTCACCAGGTCACCTAGAGAAAGGGAAAGTCCTGGAGGTGATTGGAGAGACCTTACTCACCAGGTCACCTAGAGAAAGAGAGGGCCCTGGAGATGATTGGAGTAATTTTACTCACCTGGTCACCTAGAGAAAGGGAAAGTCCTGGAGGTGATTGGAGAGACCTTACTCACCAGGTCACCTAGAGAAAGAGAGGGCCCTGGAGATGATTGGAGTAATTTTACTCACCTGGTCACCTAGAGAAAGGGAAAGTCCTGGAGGTGATTGGAGAGACCTTACTCACCAGGTCACCTAGAGAAAGAGAGGGCCCTGGAGATGATTGGAGAGACATTACTCACCAGGTCAGATGGGGTCCTAGTAATCCGTTCCTCATCCAGGACACGACTTACACGACGCGGCATATTGACCACCAACCGTGATGACCCCAGGTCACTCCACACGGGTCATATGACCCCAGGTCACTCCACACGGGTCATATGACCCCAGGTCACTCCACACGGGTGATATGACCCCCAGGTCACAACCGCTGCATCAGGGGTCAATATGACCTGTCAATCGCCGTTTTCTATCCATGACTATAATATTAATCCACAATTATATTACGCAATTAACAATAATTTTTTCAATTATATTTTTAGGACAATACGTTCAATGTGTAAACATTTTGTCTTTTTTTCTGACAAGATTTACACTATTAACACCAAAGAATAACACAAATTTTTGATAAGTGGCAGAAATTATTCAGATGAGGTTGTAATCGTGAATAACAACTTGAATATGTATTCACAATCCTTGAAAAATCTTCAGAAATATGATTTAGTGGAATGAGGTCCGCCAGAGCAAAGCATCGACGGTGTGCTCTCGAAGACGGCCGCAGCCACACTGAACCGCAGCGACAGGTGAGGTGAGCTTATCATGACTGGTGAGTCTGGCCAGCTGTGTGGTCAGCTGACTATTATTTGTTTACATCGTTACCATAGCAACGAGAGCACCTACTCCAGCTCCTCGCTGGCTCTCTCTGGGCTCTATGAGGGCTAAATGAAGCATGTAGCGAGGCTTGACGGGGCTCTATGGCAGGCATAATACCAACGTTACAAGAATAGAGTCAAGCGCAAGACGCAATCTGTGATAAATGACTGTGACATGCCTCAAGACGCCATTGGGTTGTCAAGAAGGAGACGAAGATAGGGTGCAAGGGATGGTTGATCAATCATCAGGTGGTATTCAAACACCTGTTATTAAAATCTGGCTGTTCTCTAGCGGAGCCGGTCGGCCGAGCGGACAGCACGCTGGACTTGTGATCCTGTGGTCCTGGATTCGATCCCAGGCGCCGGGGAGAAACAATGGGCAGAGTTTCGTTCACCCTATGCCCCTGTTACCTAGCAGTAAATAGGTACCTGGGTGTTAGTCAGTTGTCACGGGCTGCTTCCTGAGGGTGGAGGCCTGGTCGAGGACTGGACCGCGGGGACACTAAAGCCCCGAAATCATCTCAAGATAACTTCATGATAGCTCCCCACGTGACGAGACCAAGGGCCAGATTCACGAAAGCACTTACGCAAACACTTACGAACCTGTCCATCTTTTCTCAATCTTTGGCGGCTTTGTTTACAATTATTAAACAGTTAATGAGCTCCGAAGCACCAGGAGGCTGTTTATAACAATAACAACAGTTGATTGGCAAGTTTTCATGCTTGTAAACTGTTTAATAAATGTAACCAAAGCCGTCAAAGATTGAGGAAAGATGTACACGTTCCTAAGTACTTTCGTGAATCTGGCCCCAAGTGTTTGACAGCTCGCACACGCACACACACACACACACCAATCATCACACACACACACACACCAATCATCACACACACACACACACACACACACACACACACACACACACACACACACACACACACACACCAGGACTCCAGGAGCCACGCCTTGATAGAGAATCATTAATTTTGAGTCTTTCCAAGAAGAGTGAAGTGCACTTCTTGCCTAATAATCAAAGTGTCACTCATAATCTTCTATCTTGACGTTATCTTGAGATGATTTCGGGGCTTTAGTGTCCCCGCGGCCCGGTCCTCGACCAGACCTCCCCCCCCAGGAAGCAACCCGTGACAGCTGACTAACACCCAGGTACCTATTTTACTACTAGGTAACAGGGGCATAGAGTGAAAGAAACTCTGCCCATTGTTTCTCGCCGGCGCCTGGGATCGAACCCAGGACCACAGAATCACAAGTCCAGCGTGCTGTCCGCTCGGCCGACCGGCTGTCTTTAGGGTAATGTTAACACACACAGAGACTAAAGCAAAAAGTGGTCACTTTTCTTAGCTGTAAAGATAGCTTTTGATTATCTACCCTCACCTAAAGCTATGTGGTATATGAGACTTGTTGTCATTGAATGTTCCTACTACAATACTGTAGGATGTATGAAGTGTATCGTATTGGCGTATGCCTTTCCACTGGAGACTTTCAGCGCCGTGGAGAGGGGACCTGCTGCATGGGTAACAGCTTCTCCCCCGAATCAACCTACCCAGGCTTTGCGCCCTGGTGAGGCCACTCCAGACCGACAACCAGAGCGTAACTCCATAGTCTCCTGAGACTGATGGCGTGGAGAGGGGGGACCTGCTGCATGGGTAACAGCTTCTCCCCCAAATCAACCTTGCCAGGCTTTGCGCCCTGGAGAGGCCACTCCAGACCGACAACCAGAGTCCAACTACATAGTCTCCTGAGACTGATGGCGTGGAGAGGGGGAACCTGCTGCATGGGTAACAGCTTCTCCCTCGTATCAACCTACCCTGGCTTTGCGCCCTGGAGAGGGAGGACCTGCTGCATGGGTAACAGCTTCTCCCTCGTATCAACCTACCCTGGCTTTGCGCCCTGGAGAGGGAGGACCTGCTGCATGGGTAACAGCTTCTCCCTCGTATCAACCTACCCAGGCTTTGCGCCCTGGTGAGGCCACTCCAGACCGACAACCAGAGCGTAACTCCATAGTCTCCTGAGACTGATGGAAGTCTACTATGCAGTGTATGCCTATAAGGAGAATATCCTCTTGTGCTTTCTTAAGAATTGAGAAAACTCTAAGCAAAGACAGAAATATCTGGGCAAAAAGCTCTTAACAACGTTGCCCAACCACTTGGGGTGGACGGTAGAGCGACGGTCTGGCTTCATGCAGGTCGGCGTTCAATCCCCGACCGTCCACAAGTGGTTGGGCACCATTCCTTTCCCCCCGTCCCATCCCAGATCCTGACCCCTTTCCCAGTGCTATATAGTCGTAATGGCTTGGCGCTTTCCCCCTGATAATTCCCTCCCCCTCTTACCTTTGAAGATTGCTCATTGGACAAGCGCCAGGCATAGCTGTCATTGGCTGAAGGTGCCAGAACCCTAGGCCTAGTTCAAGTTGATTGGATGTAGGCCTAGAAAAGGGGGTGGAGCTTCCGAGGGCACGGTGCCTCAGGGGTGGAGCCAAGCCTTCACCTTGAGGGAGACTAGAAGGAATTATCAGGGGAAAGCGCCAAGCCATTACGACTATATAGCACTGGGAAGGGGTCAGGATCTGGGATGGGACGGAGGGAAAGGAATGGTGCCCAACCACTTGGTGGACGGTCGGGGATTTTTTTTTTTTTTTTTTTTTATTATTTTCTACCACAGACGTGGCCACACATTTACAATGCTAACCAGCATATATACATTTTCTTCTGTCCTCCATGGACAGGGTTAGAGAAGTGTTAAACATATAGTTCAAGGGTTTATTGAACACTCAACCACAGAAGGTGATTCGGTGCTTTTAAAATGCTAAGCTAACCTACATACGTAAATACATAGATACACAGATTTACGTACGCCCTACATAAAGTGTTCGATGTGTCTTTTACATAGTGTCATTAATGTACATTCACAAAGGTGAAATGTAATTCTGATCAGCTTCCATATATACTTTATACCCATACATATACATACATATACACACACATGCATTCACATACATCTGTCTCATTTACTCTGACAGGGTGAGATAGCTGATAAAGAAACTAGTGCAATTAAGCACTTAATCACTGAAGGTGATGAAGGTGCTTTTACAAGCTCAGGTCGGGGATTGAACGCCGACCTGCATGAAGCGAGACCGTCGCTCTACCGTCAAAGAAGGAGTTGGGTTATCATCCAACAGGCCACAATATCGGCTGAGTAGAGCAGTGGGAAGATAAATGTCTGTTTTGAGTTTTCCTGTACAATTTGGGGCATCGTGTGAACCCGGGTTCCGCCGACCGCAACGTATGTACTCACCTAGTTGAGCTTGCGGGGGTTGAGCTCTGGCTCTTTGGTCCAGCCTCTCAACTGTCAATCAACTGGTGTACAGGTTCCTGAGCCTATTGGGCTCTATCATATCTACACTTGAAACTGTGTATGGAGTCAGCCTCCACCACATCACTGCCTAATGCATTCCATCTGTTAACTACTCTGACACTGAAAAAATTCCTTCTAACGTCTCTGTGGCTCATCTTGGTACTAAGTTTCCCCCTGTGTCCCCTTGTTCGTGTCCCACCCGTGCTGAAGAGTTTGTCTTTGTCCACCCTGTCAATATGTCGATGGGGCTCCGACGACGGGCTTTACGTGGTGTCGTCTATACCGGTGTGTGTGTGGATGGGGCTCCGACGACGGGCTTTATGTGTTGTCGTCTATACCGGTGTGTGTGTGGATGGGGCTCCGACGACGGGCTTTATGTGGTGTCGTCTATACCGGTGTGTGTGTGGATGGGGCTCCGACGACAAGGCTTCATGTGGTGCCGTCTATACCGGTGTGTGTGTGGATGGGGCTCCGACGACAAGGCTGTATGTGTTGTCGTCTATACCGGTGTGTGTGTGGATGGGGCTCCGACGACAAGGCTGTATGAGGTGTCGTCTATACCGGTGTGTGTGTGGATGGGGCTCCGACGACAGGCCTTTATGAGGTGTCGTCTATACCTGTTTAGATTCAGTGAACCGTCTACTGTGGTGGCGGTGCCGACGCCCCAAGTGGCGTTCGAGTCTCTTTTGGAGAGCTGTTCTGATGCACCTGCTCCGTCTGTGGGGGTTTCCCCTCGTCTTGGGAGGCATCTCCAGCTGCCTCTCCGATGGAGGGCATGTGTCCACGACTCCTACAAGACACGTCACATCCGGCAGAGCTGGTCGCTTGGCAGAAAAACAGAAAAGGCACTACCAGGTCGCGGTCCCTTGGTGGTTATCTTGAGGTTATCTTGAGATGATTTCGGGGCTTTTTAGTGTCCCCGCGGCCCGGTCCTCGACCAGGCCTCCACCCCCAGGAAACAGCCCGTGACAGCTGACTAACTCCCAGGTACCTATTTACTGTGGTACAGATGCTTTGGAACTGTGGGTTGGTGGGGGGGTGTTGACCCTAGGGACAGTGGTAGTGCAGGGCATGATTTCCGTTTGGTGTTGAAAAAGGGGTCTATTGCCCCTCTTTAAGGGGTTACCCCATTGGTGGAACTCCTGCAACCCCTCTTCCTCATCCCTTTGGGGGAACTGTGGTACCCTTAGGAGGGTATCCGGTCTTTGCGGACTTGTCGCTGGCGGGTCCTTGGTACTGGTCGGGTCGGGTTTCTCGGGTGAGTTCCGGTGCTGTCTCTCCATTGGGTTTTATGTGTTATGTATTTGTTATATGTTCTTGTTTTCCGTGTATTAGCAGGACTTATAATTCCTTCGGGGTTTTACTCCTGTATGAACAAATCCACAAGGGCCGTGACGAGGATTCGAACCTACCTTGAGGCTACCTTGAGGTGCTTCCGGGGCTTAGTGTCCCCGCGGCCCGGTCGTCGACCAGGCCTCCTGGTTGCTGGACTGATCAACCAGGCTGTTAGACGCGGCTGCTCGCAGCCTGACGTATGACGTATGACGTATGACAGCCTGACGTATACCTGCGTCCGGGAGCATCCCAGACACTGCCATAATCGACTGAGCTACGACAGGGTTAAAAGGACATGCATCAAAAGTCATTTGATACATCAGGTTAGTGTGATCTCTGTGTGTGTTCACTCTTGTATGTTGCTTTGCTTCTGTGATTTAATTTATTGTCTATGTGCTTGTCGACTCCTTGTGTGTGTATCGGTGTTCTGTACCTGTGCAGGCGAGGAGTCACACTAACGTGGCTATAGTATGATGACCAGACCACACACTAGAAGGTGAAGGGACGACGACGTTTCGGTCCGTCCTGGACCATTCTCAAGATAATCGACTTGATAATTGTCCAGGACGGACCGAAATGTCGTCGTCGTCCCTTCACCTTCTACACCTGTACCTGTGTTTCCTGTAGCAAGGTTTGCAGGTGTGTTTTACAGGTGTGTTCTTGCTTGTGGTGATTGTTCTGTCTATGTGTGGTGTCCTGGGTTCCGTCTGTATATATTAAAGTGTGTTATCTTGGGGTCACGATGTCTTCAACTTCGTTCTGACAGTTCCTGCGACGGCGCAGGAACCAATCGTATTGACGTTTTGGCTTTCCACTGGAGACTTTCAGCGTCGTGGAAAGAGAGGATCTGCTGCTTGGGTAACAGCTTCTTCTCCGTGTCAACCTACCCTGGCTTCGCGCCGTGGAGAGGCCACTCCAGAGCGCAACTCTATAGTCTCCTGACACTGATGGATGATTATTACAACTAACCTGGGTCTAGTGTCAGGCCTTTGAACAGTGTTCATTAGTATTTGTTCAGTCTCCCAGGAAACACAAACCGAAACTGTCTCTATTTTTCGCTTGTTACAACTTGTAATAAAGTTGTTACATCTTGGCTTAACGTGTTTATGACGTATTAGAACGTTGTTACAACTTGCTATATTGGTTGTTATAACTGGTTAGGAGGTGTTAAAACTTGTTCGAACGTTGTACCAACGTCGTAGTTTCGGTGTGTTTGGCGGGTCTGGTTGTGGTTGTATGATAGTTTGGGGGTTCAAGGCGTCCCCTTAATTGCCTTCTTGTAATTGCTTTCTTCATTTTGGTGGCTGGTAATGGCCCCTGTGTGTGTGTTGGGGTCCATTATGTATGTTCCTGTATTTATGTATTTATGTATTTCCGTGTATTACTCTGGTGTTTGACTATTTTTGCTTTGCTGTTTGTAATGTTATGTATTAATTTCGTGTTTTGTTTGTTATTAATATACTGCTTGTTAATGGTGTTCCATCTTATGATGTTAAGACATTGCTCGGGTGCTTCGGTATCTTGCTTTTAATTGTATATAATGTTGTTTTGCAATAAAGGAAAACAATTGCGTGGCAATGTCGAGGACCTGGTCGAGGACCGGGCCGCGGGGATACTAAAAAGCCCCGGTTATCTTGAGGTGATCTCAAGATAACCTCAAGATATCGCTTTTGCGTGCATTCAGCTAGCAGTTGTTTCTCAAGGTCCGGGTTGATAACAATCTTATCTTCCTATTGCAACTTACAATATCACAAGATACTGAAGTAACATTACAATAGCCTGGTGTTGATATGATGTTATACGGAGACGATGTGGAATGAGTTTGACCCAGAGGTGGTTTAAGCAATCATTATCCACAGCTCCAAGAGCGAGTATGGCAGTACTGGGACCCTTCTAGAGGTACTGGAGACGTCGGAAGGTACTGGGAACGTCGAGATGACTAAGTGCTATAGATACAATAGCTGTGTCTCCCCTCAGAGACACAACTAGGTCAACACACACACACACACACACACACACACACACACACACACACACACACACACACACACACACACACACAGTGTTTGTCAGTAGTTTCAAAGCGTTATATGACAAAGAGTGCTGGGAAGACGGGACACCACGAGCGTAGCTCTCATCCTGTAACTACACTTGGTAATTACACACACACACACACACACACACACACACACACACACACACACACACACTCCCCGCTCTCTTTCACTCCCTCTTCCCAGCGAGTCATTAAGATCGCGGCAGTAGCGTGGTGCGTGCGGCCAGGAGTGTGTGGTTAGCCACGGAAGTCAACACACATCAGAGGGAGGGAGAGGGGAGTGTTTCGTGACTAGCCCTCACACAGGGAAGGGGGCGGCGAGGAGCACTCTCTCTCTCTCTCTCTCTCTCTCTCTCTCTCTCTCTCTCTCTCTCTCTCTCTCTCTCTCTCTCTCTCTCTCTCTGTCTCTCTCTCTCTCTCTCTGTCTCTCTCTGTCTCTCTCTCTCTCTCTCTCTCTCTTACGCGTTATCTAACGCCTAGTAAGCTATATGGATATATTCGCAGTCAGCGTATATATATATTCACAAGAGCGTGAATGATCGCATACCTCTTGTGAAATACACATATGATAGACTGAACATATATTCACATATCTACCATACCTGCCTCCCTCCAGGTGTACACAGGTGTATGCCACGTCTGACTTATTAGCTGGCTTAAATTAGACTTTCCCTTCCCATAGTTTACGTTAATTAAGTCTTAACCCTCTAGTTTTCCTTAAAACATGACGCACTAATCGATTTACAACCTTGTCCCTAATTACTGCTGTGTAAACAAGGGAGAACACTTGAGAATTGGTACCCAATTATTCCCCAACTGTGTAAACAAGGTAGAAAACTTGAGAATTGGTACCCAATTATTCCCCAACTGTGTAAACAAGGTAGAACAGTTGAGAATTGGTACCCAATTATTCCCCAACTGTGTAAACAAGGGAGAACACTTGAGAATTGGTACCCAATTATTCCCCAACTGTGTAAACAAGGTAAGAACAGTTGAGAATTGGTACCCAATTATTCCCCAACTGTGTAAGCAAGGGAGAACACTTGAGAATTGGTACCCAATTATTCCCCAACTGTGTAAGCAAGGTAAGAACAGTTGAGAATTAGTACCCAATTATTCCCTCTAGTCTCTGACGAGACATACTACCACTATGCTGATTTAATTGGGTTTGAGCTCTAATATGTAACCTGGAATTGTGTCTAGGGCCGTTTAAGACAGGACTAGCAAGATATTAAGACGATGCTATCATCACCTGGGGCCAGATTCACGAAAGCAGTTACGCAAGCACTTACGAACCTGGGGCTAGATTCACGAAGCAGTTACGCAAGCACTTACGAACCTGGGGCCAGATTCACGAAAGCAGTTACGCAAGCACTTACGAACCTGGGGCCAGATTCACGAAAGCAGTTACGCAAGCACTTACGAACCTGGGGCTAGATTCACGAAGCAGTTACGCAAGCACTTACGAACCTGGGGCTAGATTCACGAAGCAGTTACGCAAGCACTTACGAACCTGGGGCCAGATTCACGAAAGCAGTTACGCAAGCACTTACGAACCTGGGGCTAGATTCACGAAGCAGTTACGCAAGCACTTACGAACGTGTACATCTTTCCTCAATCTTTGACGGCTTTGGTTACATTTATTAAACAGTTTACAAGCATGAAAACTTGCCAATCAACTGTTGTTATTGTTATAAACAGCCTCCTGGTGCTTCGGAGCTCATTAACTGTTTAATAATTGTAAACAAAGCCGCCAAAGATTGAGAAAAGATGGACAGGTTCGTAAGTGCTTGCGTAAGTACTTTCGTGAATCTGGCCCCTTAGCCTTAAGACTTAGACATTATATGGAAAGACAGGAGTAAAATCGCAAGCAAGAACAGGTCGTAGAGTTTACTACTCTGGATCCAACACCTTTACCTTGAGGTTACCTTGAGGTGCTTCCGGGGCTTAGCGTCCCCGCGGCCCGGTCGTCGACCAGGCCTCCTGGTTGCTGGACTGATCAACCAGGCTGTTAGACGCGGCTGCTCGCAGCCTGACGTATGAGTCACAGCCTGGTTGATCAGGTATGGATCAACCTACTCTACCCTAGTGGACCACTTCTTCCACATACTTTAATAGAGAAAAATTGAAAGCTACTTCACTTGGGGTGGATGGTAGAGCGACGGTCTCGCTTCACGCAGGTTCAATCCCCGACTGTCCAAATGATTGGGCACCATGGCCCAATACAGTTCTATTTTCTGTCTATTGACAATGAGATGGAGCCTATAATCTGATGGTAGATTTTATTAAGTTAAATCATAGAGAGTCACTACACAAAAAATCACTTTTTTCCGGAGACCTTGAGACTCATTGATAAGGTAAGGGTAGGTGCAGGTGAGGGGGAGGTGTAGGAAGGTAGGGGAGGTGTAGGAAGGTAGGGGAGGTGTAGGAAGGTCAGTAGAGGTATACGAATCACCACACCGAGATTGAATCCCGAATCCTGAACGAAATAGATATAAAATTTATCCGGATCACTTTTTCAAGACGTCCAACGTGGCTCATACAACAGGGGGGGGGGGTAATAACTATAGATTCATGTTACCTACAAACCGAAGCCGCAAAAGCCTTGACAGCGCTACGGCTGATTTTTTTTTTTTTTTGCAGGGATATTCCTGCGTGGGCCCTAAGCCTCTGGCTGGCCCACTGGGCGGGCCCTAAGCCTCTGGCTGGCCCACTGGGCGGGCCCTAAGCCTCTGGCTGGCCCACTGGGCGGGCCCTAAGCCTCTGGCTGGCCCACTGGGCGGGCCCTAAGCCTCTGGCTGGCCCACTGGGCGGGCCCTAAGCCTCTGGCTGGCCCACTGGGCGGGCCCTAAGCCTCTGGCTGGCCCACTGGGCGGGCCCTAAGCCTCTGGCTGGCCCACTGGGCGGGCCCTAAGCCTCTGGCTGGCCCACTAAGTGTTGCTTGTTTCTGTTTTACTTGGGCGGAGTATGAGTATTTATGACTCGTATGGTCGCTTCAGTAAGATTTTGCCATATGTGTTTAACAACTTCTTCTCTGTTGAATCTAAGTTGAAATCTTAATGGGTTTGTAACTGTGCACTGTGTTAGATAATGTTCCAGAGGTCTGTTGTGGCTGTAACTGTGCACTGTGTTAGATAATGTTCCAGTGGTCTGTTGTGGCTGTAACTGTGCACTGTGTTAGATAATGTTCCAGTGGTCTGTTGTGGCTGTAACTGTGCACTGTGTTAGATAATGTTCCAGTGGTCTGTTGGGCATTTCTCCACAGTGCTGACATTTCCTCTCATCTTCCGGAACCTGGTTGATACCTGTTTGATACCTGGTTGATGGGGTTCTGGGAGTTCGTCTACTCCCCAAGCCCGGCCCGAGGCCAGGCTTGACTTGTGAGAGTTTGGTCCACCAAGCTGTTGCTTGGAGCGCCCCGCAGGCCCACATATACCTGGTTGATGGGGTTCTGGGAGTTCTTCTACTGCCCAAGCCCGGCCCGAGGCCAGGCTTGACTTGTGAGAGTTTGGTCCACCAGGCTGTTGCTTGGAGCGGCCCGCAGGCCCACATATACCTGGTTGATGGGGTTCTGGGAGTTCTTCTACTCCCCAAGCCCGGCCCGAGGCCAGGCTTGACTTGTGAGAGTTTGGTCCACCAGGCTGTTGCTTGGAGCGGCCCGCAGGCCCACATATACCTGGTTGATGGGGTTCTGGGAGTTCTTCTACTGCCCAAGCCCGGCCCGAGGCCAGGCTTGACTTGTGAGAACCTGTAAGCCTATTTCCCACACACATGGGTATCCAACCCTGATGCGATGTAAGTGTACTTCTGTTGCTCTACTGCTCCCTTTCATCAAACTAAGTGGTTCGTAGTTGGTTGAATTCTTGTACCAACCCGCAGATCCTGATGTTGCAACTGCTGTGTTGTGGTCACTGTACATCTTTTGCATTGCTCTGTTTCTAACTGTTGTTGTTTAAGATTCGCTACTCGGAAGAAAACGTTCTAGGTAGCACGGGCTATGGCGAGCCCGTAGTGGACTGATTGTTTCTAATTACTTTCTTAATCGATGGTAAACTCTGTGGTATGTAAAATATGGTTGAAAATAACCTCCCCCCCCTTCCCCCCCAAAAAAAAACTTATAAAGAGGAATGAGATAACCTTCTCAAAGTCACTGACCTCTATAATCACTCTATTCTTGAGGTTATCTTGAGATGATTTCGGGGCTTTAGTGTCCCCGCGGCCCGGTCCTCGACCAGGCCTCCACCCCCAGGAAGCAGCCCGTGACAGCTGACTAACTCCCAGGTACCTATTTACTGCTAGATAACAGGGGCATTCAGGGTGAAAGAAACTTTGCCCATTTGTTTCTGCCTCGTGCGGGAATCGAACCAGCGCCACAGAATTACGAGTCCTGCGCGCTATCCACCAGGCTACGAGGCCCTCATAGGCGAAACTCAGGCGAATTCAGACGAACGAATTAACCACAGTGTAGAGGCTCGTTAACTGGTTATCTCTATAACAAGTTAAATGGGTTTCCCTTTTCCAGTCGTTAGAAAAACGAAGCCAGTTGATCCTATCGAGGTCCCCCTTTGCCTAGGCCAACGACCGATCTTTCCTCTCAACAAATGACAAATTTCCTGGGCACCTGATCAACCAGGCTGTGACTCATACGTCAGGCTGCGAGCAGCCGCGTCCAACAGCCTGGTTGATCAGTCCGGCAACCAGGAGGCCTGGTCGACGACCGGGCCGCGGGGACGCTAAGCCCCGGAAGCACCTCAAGGTAACCTCCAGATAACGTTAAGTCTACATTCAATATATAATAATTAACATACTCACAATTAAATGGAAACTAATTCATTGCAGAACGTCGAAAGAAAATTATTTAAGTTAACCTTAAAACTCCTAAACCAACGTTTTTTATAACATCATAGAAAACTAAAAAAACAAATAAATTTCATGGTAAACTTTTCTAAAATATCAAATACAAAATCCTATTCATAAATGACTGTATATTTATAATTGAAAAAGTTTACATGAAAATTACAGTTCATTAAGACATAAGAGTGTCACAATAACAACATTAATGTGATGCTGATAAGGATCACATTAATGTGATCCTTATCAGAGTCAGTAACTTTTATAGGAAATAAATTTAATAAGTTACAACAATAATTTAAATAACATGTAATTAGTAAAGTATTTATTTTTATTAATGGCCCTATTGACCTTAAATTACTATATTACTCTATGTTAAGTTACAAACAAAATGTTATAAGAAAGAATACTGTTGCTTTTTAAACTACACTCTGTATCTCTTCTCTTATTAATGTATATATAATTCCAGTACCACTCAAACTTCAACAACTACTAAAATAAACTACTGTATAATTGCTACAACATTGCTCCATATTGTATTAGTCTGTCTGTTATCCTTAAGTCTCCCCTATCTTTGAATTCATTTGTTATTTTCTATGAAGTATTAGAGACTATAGTGGCTTTACAAGATTGTAAACACTATGCTATGTATTCTCTCTACCCCAATGTACCTTCTCGTATATAAATAAATAAATAAATAAATAAATAAATAAATAAATAAATAAATAAATAAATAAATAAATAAATAAATAAATTAATAAATAAATTAATTAATAAATATATAGAAGGTCTCAAGGTGTTAGGATTTCTTCTTTAGAATTAAGCATTTTAGCCCCTTACATCTTTAGCTAATTTTGTTGATGGGTTTTTGTTTTATGTTCTTGCCTGAAGGGGGAGGGGGTGTTGGGAGGTGGGTGGTGGGGGGGTAGGAAGTTGGGGGTACACCTCACTCATTTATACGTGGGGGTATACCTCACTCTACGATTCACCTAACCTCCTGAACCCCAGGAGCGCCGAAGGATAAGGGTGAGGTGACTGTTATCTGACTGTCCGCTAGGTCTTCCAGCTTCCTCCTGGATCAATGGAGGACCATCGCACTGCTCGAAGTCATCTGTATACTGACTACTCTTATCAACTCCCGAATGAACACAGCCTCAAGCATACGAAGTCTCCAACGATCGTCGGTGTATGTGATTACTGTCGTATCTTTCACTGGTTGATACCTGGTTGATGGGGTTCTGGGAGTTCGTCTACTCCCCAAGCCCGGCCCGAGGCCAGGCTCGACTTGTGAGAGTTTGGTCCACCAGGCTGTTGCTTGGAGCGGCCCGCAGGCCCACATACCCACCACAGCCCGGTTGGTCCGGCACTCCTTGGAGGAATAAATCTAGTTTCCTCTTGAAAATGTCACCACTATGTCTTGGTGATTTAGGATGGTGTTGAGAATGATATTGCTTAACTCCTAGCTCTTGCAAATGAATCACCAAGACGTGATTGAAGATAGAAAATACGACAATAAAGATATACGTAGTATATCTACAGATCTAGATATACGTAGTATATCTAGATGATCTTCCAGAGGGTATAGACTCCTTCCTCTCAATGTTTGCTGATGATGCCAAAATTTTGAGAAGGATTAAGACAGACGAGGACAGCTTGAGGCTACAACATGACTTGAACAAACTGATGAAATGGTCTACCTAATGGCTATTAGAGTTTAACCCAAGCAAATGTAAGGTAATGAAGATTGGTGTAAGGAGCAGGAGGCCAGATACAAGTATCATTTAGGAGAAGAAATCTCCCAAGAATAAGGAAGAGAGAAAGACCTGGGGGTAGATCACTCCAGACTTGTCCCCTGAAGTACTCACCAAAAGGATATCACCAACAGCATATGCCCTTTAGGAACTTATATAAGGAATCAATGAGAACCTTTTATACCATGTATGTCAGACCAATCCTGGAGCATGCAGCTCCAGCCTGGAGTCCGTATCTAGTCAAGCACAAGACTAAATTCGAGAAGGTTTAAAGGTATGCCACTAAACTAGTACCCAAGCTGAGAGGTATGAGCTACGAGGAGAGACTACTGGAACGAGGGAATATGGGAACGGAACCTTATATCGCTGGAAGATGACTTAGGGATTTGATCACCACATACAAAATTCTCAGAGGAATTAATAAGGTAGATAAAGATGGTATATTTAACAAAGTAGGTACAAGCACAAGGGGACACAGGTGGAAACCGAGTACCCAAATGAGCCATAGAGACATTGGAGAAAACTTTTTTTAGTGTCAGAGTGGTTAACAGATGGAATGCATTAGGCAGTGATGTGGTGGAGGCTGACTCCATACACAGTTTTTTTTTTTTTTTTTTTTTTTTTTTGAGATATATACAAGAGTTGTTACATTCTTGTACAGCCACTAGTACGCGTAGCGTTTCGGGCAAGTCCTTAATCCTATGGTCCCTGGAATACGATCCCCTGCCGCGAAGAATCGTTTTTTCATCCAAGTACACATTTTACTGTTGCGTTAAACAGAGGCTACAGTTAAGGAATTGCGCCCAGTAAATCCTCCCCGGCCAGGATACGAACCCATGACATAGCGCTCGCGGAACGCCAGGCGAGTGTCTTACCACTACACCACGGAGACTGCTGCGGAGTTTCAAATATAGACATGATAGAGCCCAATAGGCTCAGGAATCTGTACACCAGTTGACGGTTGAGATGCAGTACCAAAGAGCCGAAGCTCTTCAATCACAATTACGTGAGTACTGCTGCATTACAGTCAGGTTTAGGTACAAGTGAAATATACCATCAAGTGTTCCAGTATTCAGATAATACAGAGTTCAGCATACCTCAACCCAGATAGGCGAATGTCACTCAATATGGGACATTCTGCACTATAATCTTCATGGGCATATAGGACCTTCTGAAGATGTATTTAATATACGAAAGTACTTAAGGAAATTCCTGTTTCATTTTTCCTCCGTGGTCTGACATTGTCGCATATATGTTCTCTCTTTAACAAAGTTGACACATGAAGTATTTACCATTTGAGTATTGAGAAAACTCAATACATCTATAGCCCAGGAGTTTTATGGCCTCTATAACATCCCATTGAAGGGATCTGAGGGTATTGTAAGGGGGGGTCAAACCCTTTAGATGTGTTTGTATACGATTATCACCCTATTCACTTCTCTCTAGCTCCCTCCCTTCCATTGGTGGTAGTGGACCCCCATACCAGTACCATTGGTGGTAGTGGACCCCCATACCAGTACCATTGTGGTAGTGGACCCCCATACCAGTACCATTGTGGTAGTGGACCCCCATACCAGTACCATTGTGGTAGTGGACCCCCATACCCCTTCCATTGGTGGTAGTGGACCCCCATACCCCTCCCATTGTGGTAGTGGACCCCCATACCAGTCCCATTGTGGTAGTGGACCCCCATACCACTCCCATTGTGGTAGTGGACCCCCATACCAGTCCCATTGTGGTAGTGGACCCCCATACCAGTCCCATTCTGGTAGTGGACCCCCATACCAGTCCCATTGTGGTAGTGGACCCCCATACCCCTCCCATTGGTGGCAGTGGACCCCCATACCAGTACCATTGGTGGTAGTGGACCCCCATACCAGTACCATTGGTGGTAGTGGACCCCCATACCAGTCCCATTGTGGTAGTGGACCCCCATACCCCTCCCATTGGTGGCAGTGGACCCCCATACCAGTACCATTGGTGGTAGTGGACCCCCATACCAGTACCATTGTGGTAGTGGACCCCCATACCCCTCCCATTGGTGGCAGTGGACCCCCATACCAGTACCATTGGTGGTAGTGGACCCCCATACCAGTACCATTGGTGGTAGTGGACCCCCATACCAGTACAATTGGTGGTAGTGGACCCCCATACCAGTACCATTGGTGGTAGTGGACCCCCATACCAGTACCATTGGTGGTAGTGGACCCCCATACCAGTACCATTGGTGGTAGTGGACCCCCATACCCCTTCCATTGGTGGTAGTGGACCCCCATACCAGTACCATTGGTGGTAGTGGACCCCCATACCCCCCCCATTGGTGGTAGTGGAGGTCATACCTATCACGAGAGCTTTAAGGGGTGATATATTCTCACGAGTATACATAAAAAATCAAGAATTAGAAAAAAACGATGTTTCTGGCTCCCTCATTAAAGAAAACTAGGATTACAGAAAACCTCTTGTATCAATCAGTAACTCATATATCTCTACATATAACTCACACATATATACACACACACTGAGCAATGTAACCGAAAATTTTAGTTAATGTAGTAGCATGTAGATAATTATAGCACTTGTGGCATATAGCACTTATAATAATAATAATAATAATAATAATTATAATTTTTATTTAGGTAAAGGTACATACATAAAGAGATTTTACAAAGTTTGTTGGCTTTATAGATAGAGCTAGTACATACAATGCCTAAAGCCACTATTACGCAAAGCGTTTCGGGCAGTACTTAAGTATTTATAGCACTTAAGCACTTATAAGCACTTATAGCACTTGTATTTAAATTTCTTGTGGCCAAATTAAGTCGTAACAGCATCACAAGTATTTAGATAATTACTTAGAGGAAAGGGACTTAAATATATATAAGTTAAATATATACTTTTGGATATAAACAAGGTACTGTAAATAATTTGTCTTACAAGATATTGTGGGACCTGAGTACTGGCTGTTGACCAGACCACACACTAGAAATTGAAGGGACGACGACGTTTCGGTCCGTCCTGGACCATTCTCAAGTCGATTGTGAATGGTCTTGACTTGACACAATCGACTTGAGAATGGTCCAGGACGGACCGAAACGTCGTCGTCCCTTCAATTTCTAGTGTGTGGTCTGGTCAACATACTTCAGCCACGTTATTGTGACTCATCGCCTGAGTACTGACTGTTGTTTCTTGTGTGTGTTGATAATTTATACTTCGATCTAAGATCCGGTGAAGTTCATCTTCGTAAATGTTTGAGGTGTAATGATCGGTAAGTGAAAAATACCTCAAGATACCTGGCACACCTTACTGTTCCCTTACAACAACAATAGAGAGGCGCTAAAGGGAACCAGGAATGAATACATCCGAATTAGGGAAGAAGCCGAGAGGCAATTTTGAAAATGTCAGAACTGCAAGATCTCAGGAACGCCGTATAAAAAGGTATTAAAACGACGCTTTGATAATTATAGACAACTTCAATCACAATTCTCAGTTACCTTTTAAAGATAAGTTTTGTAGTTGAGAAATAATGGAATAGAGAGGAGAGAGGAGAGAGGAGAGGGGAGAGAGGAAAGGTTGAGGCGCCGGCGCGCGGGAGCAGATGAAGTGACTTGTGAGGTTTGGCGGGAAAGTGAGGCGGAGAAGAGGTCTGTGAGAAACATTCGATCATTCCCTGCCACGTCCCGCCGGCCACCACCATGTTCCAGACTCTTGTGCTGGCCCTCACTGCTACTCTACTGCTCCTGCACGGTAATGTCCACCCGCTCCTTAATGTCTATCTGCTCCTTAGTGTCTATCTGCTCCTTGATACACAGCTTCAGTCTCTTTGGAATGGGAACTGTGGCTTGTGATACCCTGCGTTGATTTCAGAGCTCAATGCCCCTGCGAGCTGGTCTTCGACTAGGCTTCCTGGTTCCTGGACTGGTCAACCAGGCTGTTGGACGCGGCTGCTCGTAGCCTGACGTATGAATCACAGCCTGGTTGATCAGGTATCCTTTGGAGGTGCTTATCCAGTTCTCTCTTGAACACTGTGAGGGGTCGGCCAGTTATGCCCCTTATGTGTAGTGGAAGCGTGTTGAACAGTCTCGGGCCTCTGATGTTGATAGAGTTCTCTCTTGAACACTGTGAGGGGTCGGCCAGTTATGTCCCTTATGTGTAGTGGAAGCGTGTTGAACAGTCTCGGGCCTCTGATGTTGATAGAGTTCTCTCTTGAACACTGTGAGGGGTCGGCCAGTTATGTCCCTTATGTGTAGTGGAAGCGTGTTGAACAGTCTCGGGCCTCTGATGTTGATAGAGTTCTCTCTTGAACACTGTGAGGGATCGGCCAGTTATGTCCCTTATGTGTAGTGGAAGTGTGTTGAACAGTCTCGGGCCTCTGAAGTTGATAGTTCTCTCTTGAACACTGTGAGGGGTCGGCCAGTTATGTCCCTTATGTGTAGTGGAAGCGTGTTGAACAGTCTCGGGCCTCTGATGTTGATAGAGTTCTCTCTTGAACACTGTGAGGGGTCGGCCAGTTATGCCCCTTATGTGTAGTGGAAGCGTGTTGAACAGTCTCGGGCCTCTGATGTTGATAGTCTCTCTTGAACACTGTGAGGGGGTCTGCCAGTTATGCCCCTTATGTGTAGTGGAAGCGTGTTGAACAGTCTCGGGCCTCTGATGTTGATAGAGTTCTCTCTTGAACACTGTGAGGGGTCGGCCAGTTATGTCCCTTATGTGTAGTGGAAGCGTGTTGAACAGTCTCGGGCCTCTGATGTTGATAGAGTTCTCTCTTGAACACTGTGAGGGGTCGGCCAGTTATGTCCCTTATGTGTAGTGGAAGCGTGTTGAACAGTCTCGGGCCTCTGATGTTGATAGAGTTCTCTCTTGAACACTGTGAGGGGTCGGCCAGTTATGTCCCTTATGTGTAGTGGAAGCGTGTTGAACAGTCTCGGGCCTCTGATGTTGATAGAGTTCTCTCTTGAACACTGTGAGGGGTCGGCCAGTTATGTCCCTTATGTGTAGTGGAAGCGTGTTGAACAGTCTCGGGCCTCTGATGTTGATAGAGTTCTCTCTTGAACACTGTGAGGGGTCGGCCAGTTATGTCCCTTATGTGTAGTGGAAGCGTGATGAACAGTCTCGGGCCTCTGATGTTGATAGTTCTCTCTTGAACATACCCATCCCGTGGGTGGTAATGGACCCCATACCCATCCTGTGGGTGGTAGTGGACCCCATACCCATCCCGTGGGTGGTAGTGGACCCCATACCCATCCTGTGGGTGGTAGTGGACCCCATACCCATCCCGTGGGCGGTAGTGGAACCCATACCCATCCTGTGGGTGGTAGTGGACCCCATACCCATCCTGTGGGCGGTAGTGGATCCCATACCCATCCTGTGGGTGGTAGTGGACCCCATACCCATCCTGTGGGTGGTAGTGGACCCCATACCCATCCCGTGGGTGGTAGTGGACCCCATACCCATCCCGTGGGTGGTAGTGGACCCCATACCCATCCTGTGGGTGGTAGTGGACCCCATACCCATCCCGTGGGTGGTAGTGGACCCCATACCCATCCCGTGGGTGGTAGTGTACCCCATACCCATCCCGTGGGCGGTACTGGACCCCATACCCATCCCGTGGGTGGTGGTGGACCCCATACCCATCCCGTGGGCGGTACTGGACCCCATACCCATCCCGTGGGTGGTAGTGAACCCCATACCCATCCCGTGGGCGGTAGTGGACCCCATACCCATCCCGTGGGCGGTAGTGGACCCCATACCCATCCTGTGGGTGGTAGTGGACCCCATATCCATCCCGTGGGCGGTAGTGGACCCCATACCCATCCCGTGGGCGGTAGTGGACCCCATACCCATACCGTGGGTGGTAGTGGACCCCATACGCATCCCTTGAGCGGTAGTGGACCCCATACCCATCCCGTGGGCGGTAGTGGACCCCATACCCATCCCGTGGGCGGTAGTGGACCCCATACCCATCCCGTGGGCGGTAGTGGACCCCCATACCCATCCCGTGGGCGGTAGTGGACCCCATACCCATCTTGTGGGCGGTAGTGGACCCCCATACCCATCCCGTGGGCGGTAGTGGACCCCCATACCTATCCTGTGGGTGGTAGTGGACCCCCATACCCATTCTGTGGGTGGTAGTGGACCCCATACCCATCCTGTGGGTGATAGTGGACCCCATACCCATCCTGTGGGTGGTAGTGGACCCCATACCCATCCCGTGGGTGGTAGTGGACCCCCATACCCATCCTGTGGGTGGTAGTGGACCCCATACCCATCCTGTGGGTGGTAGTGGACCCCATACCTATCCTGTGGGTGGTAGTGGACCCCATACCCATTCTGTGGGTGGTAGTGGACCCCATACCCATCCTGTGGGTGGTAGTGGACCCCATACCCATCCTGTGGGTGGTAGTGGACCCCATACCCATCCTGTGGGTGGTAGTGGACCCCATACCCATCCTGTGGGTGGTAGTGGACCCCATACCCATCCCGTGGGTGGTGGTGAACCCCCATACCCATCCCGTGGGCGGTAGTGGACCCCCATACCCATCCTGTGGGCGGTAGTGGACCCCATACCCATCCTGTGGGTGGTAGTGGACCCCATACCCATCCTGTGGGTGGTAGTGGACCCCATACCTATCCTGTGGGTGGTAGTGGACCCCCATACCCATTCTGTGGGTGGTAGTGGACCCCATACCCATCCTGTGGGTGGTAGTGGACCCCATACCCATCCTGAGGGTGGTGGTGAACCCCCATACCCATCCTGTGGGTGGTAGTGGACCCCATACCCATCCCGTGGGCGGTAGTGGACCCCATACCCATCCTGTGGGTGGTAGTGGACCCCATGCCCATCCTGTGGGTGGTAGTGGACCCCATACCCATCCTGTGGGCGGTAGTGAACCCCCATACCCATCCTGTGGGCGGTAGTGAACCCCCATACCCATCCTGTGGGCGGTAGTGAACCCCCATACCCATCCCACATGCAGTATTGGTAAAAATTTCAGACAGAATGCTCTCATAAAGTTTAACCCATAAATTTACTTAGCTAAGCAAATCTTGCTAAGTTAATGTTCTTACATAGAATAATACATTCAAGAACCAGACAAGTCTCTAAGTTGAGCCATTTTTCACTAGTGGTTTACTAGTTGTATGTTAAATGAACAAATCCACAAGGGCCGTGACGAGGATTCGAACCTGCGTCCGGGAGCATCCCAGACACTACCTTAATCGACTGAGCTACGACAGGGTTAAAAGGGTTGAAACCGACCTTCAACCCTTTTAACCCTGTCGTAGCTCAGTCGATTAAGGTAGTGTCTGGGATGCTCCCGGACGCAGGTTCGAATCCTCGTCACGGCCCTTGTGGATTTGTTCATTTGATGCATCACGTTAGTGTGATCTGTGTGTGTGTGTAATTGTATATCATTTTCAATTGACTTGTGAGGGGCTCTTACCATCATCGCGTCGGCGGTGAGCCTGGGTGCATACCTTGAGGTTACCTTGAGGTGCTTCCGGGGCTTAGCGTCCCCGCGGCCCGGTCGTCGACCAGGCCTCCTGGGGGGAGTTGTGTAAAAACCCCGGTTTGTGTCTCGGAGAGGCTGCAGGATCCATGTGATTATCTTGAGGTTATCTTGAGATGATTTCGGTTTTTTTTTTCTAGTGTCCCCGCGGCCCGGTCCTCGACCAGGCCTCCACCCCCAGGAAGCAGCCCGTGACAGCTGACTAACTCCCAGGTACCTATTTACTGCTAGGTAACAGGGGCATTCAGGGTGAAAGAAACTTTGCCCATTTGTTTCTGCCTCGTGCGGGAATCGAACCCGCGCCACAGAATTACTAGTCCTGCGCGCTATCCACCAGGCTACGAGGCCCCCTTCTGTGAGGGCAGATGAACTCCTGGTTGCAATTCTTTTAACCCTGTCGTGACACAGTCGATTAAGGCGAGTCTGGGATACTTCCGGACGTAGGTTCAAACCCTCATCACGGCCCTTGTGGATTTGTTCGTTTGATGTATTACGCTATTGTGATTTCTGTGTGTAGTGTGTGTGCGCGCGCTCGCCTATTTACTTTTGAAGGATCGTCGTCGTCCCTTCACTTTCGTGTGTGGTCTGGTCAACATACTTCAGCCACGTTATTGTGACTCATCGCCTTACAACTAGTATTAACCTAATTATTCTTTCAAGTACTTTGTACGAGATGCCTGTCAATAATACTGGTGTGTAGTTAAGTGCCTATCCGCTGTCTCGCTTCTTGAAAATTGGTATTACATTTGTCTTATTCCAGCCCTCTCCCTTCCAATGTGGCTCATTAAAAATCCTTGCTAGAGGCACGCTGATGGCTTCCGCTGCAACTTTTAGTACCCAGGGTGATAGATTGTCTGATTCAACTGCTGTAGTTTCGATCAGTGTTGATAGTGGTTTCTTTACGACCTCTGTTGTCACCTCTAGCTGTCAGGGCTGTCCTCTGTTGTCACCTCTAGCTGTCAGGGCTGTCCTCTGTTGTCACCTCTAGCTGTCAGGGCTGTCCTGTTGTCACCTCTAGCTGTCAGGGCTGTCCTCTGTTGTCACCTCTAGCTGTCAGGGCCGTCCTGTTGTCACCTCTAGCTGTCAGGGCTGTCCTCTGTTGTCACCTCTAGCTGTCAGGGCTGTCCTGTTGTCACCTCTAGCTGTCAGGGCCGTCCTGTTGTCACCTTCAGCTGTCAGGGCTGTCCTCTGTTGTCACCTCTAGCTGTCAGGGCCGTCCTCTGTTGTCACCTCTAGCTGTCAGGGCTGTCCTCTGTTGTCACCTTCAGCTGTCAGGGCCGTCCTGTTGTCACCTTCAGCTGTCAGGGCTGTCCTCTGTTGTCACCTCTAGCTGTCAGGGCCGTCCTGTTGTCACCTTCAGCTGTCAGGGCCGTCCTCTGTTGTCACCTCTAGCTGTCAGGGCTGTCCTCTGTTGTCACCTCTAGCTGTCAGGGCCGTCCTGTTGTCACCTCTAGCTGTCAGGGCTGTCCTCTGTTGTCACCTCTAGCTGTCAGGGCTGTCCTCTGTTGTCACCTCTAGCTGTCAGGGCTGTCCTCTGTTGTCACCTCTAGCTGTCAGGGCCGTCCTCTGTTGTCACCTCTAGCTGTCAGGGCCGTCCTCTGTTGTCACCTCTAGCTGTCAGGGCCGTCCTGTTGTCACCTCTAGCTGTCAGGGCTGTCCTCTGTTGTCACCTCTAGCTGTCAGGGCTGTCCTGTTGTCACCTCTAGCTGTCAGGGCCGTCCTGTTGTCACCTTCAGCTGTCAGGGCTGTCCTCTGTTGTCACCTCTAGCTGTCAGGGCCGTCCTCTGTTGTCACCTCTAGCTGTCAGGGCTGTCCTCTGTTGTCACCTTCAGCTGTCAGGGCCGTCCTGTTGTCACCTTCAGCTGTCAGGGCTGTCCTCTGTTGTCACCTCTAGCTGTCAGGGCCGTCCTGTTGTCACCTTCAGCTGTCAGGGCCGTCCTCTGTTGTCACCTCTAGCTGTCAGGGCTGTCCTCTGTTGTCACCTCTAGCTGTCAGGGCCGTCCTGTTGTCACCTCTAGCTGTCAGGGCTGTCCTCTGTTGTCACCTCTAGCTGTCAGGGCTGTCCTCTGTTGTCACCTCTAGCTGTCAGGGCTGTCCTCTGTTGTCACCTCTAGCTGTCAGGGCCGTCCTCTGTTGTCACCTCTAGCTGTCAGGGCCGTCCTCTGTTGTCACCTCTAGCTGTCAGGGCCGTCCTGTTGTCACCTCTAGCTGTCAGGGCTGTCCTCTGTTGTCACCTCTAGCTGTCAGGGCTGTCCTGTTGTCACCTCTAGCTGTCAGGGCCGTCCTGTTGTCACCTTCAGCTGTCAGGGCTGTCCTCTGTTGTCACCTCTAGCTGTCAGGGCCGTCCTCTGTTGTCACCTCTAGCTGTCAGGGCTGTCCTCTGTTGTCACCTTCAGCTGTCAGGGCCGTCCTGTTGTCACCTTCAGCTGTCAGGGCTGTCCTCTGTTGTCACCTCTAGCTGTCAGGGCCGTCCTGTTGTCACCTTCAGCTGTCAGGGCCGTCCTCTGTTGTCACCTCTAGCTGTCAGGGCTGTCCTCTGTTGTCACCTCTAGCTGTCAGGGCCGTCCTGTTGTCACCTCTAGCTGTCAGGGCTGTCCTCTGTTGTCACCTCTAGCTGTCAGGGCTGTCCTCTGTTGTCACCTCTAGCTGTCAGGGCTGTCCTCTGTTGTCACCTCTAGCTGTCAGGGCCGTCCTCTGTTGTCACCTCTAGCTGTCAGGGCCGTCCTCTGTTGTCACCTCTAGCTGTCAGGGCTGTCCTCTGTTGTCACCTCTAGCTGTCAGGGCTGTCCTCTGTTGTCACCTCTAGCTGTCAGGGCTGTCCTCTGTTGTCACCTCTAGCTGTCAGGGCTGTCCTCTGTTGTCACCTCTAGCTGTCAGGGCCGTCCTCTGTTGTCACCTCTAGCTGTCAGGGCTGTCCTCTGTTGTCACCTCTAGCTGTCAGGGCTGTCCTCTGTTGTCACCTCTAGCTGTCAGGGCCGTCCTCTGTTGTCACCTCTAGCTGTCAGGGCCCCCTGACAGCTGAGTGGTCAGCGCTCGGAATTCGTAGTCCTAAAGTCCCGGGTTCGATCCCCGGTGGAGGCGGAAACAAATGGGCTGAGTTTCTTTCATCCTGATGCGCTTGTCCACCTAGCAGTAAATAGGTACCTGGGAGTTAGACAGCTGCTACGGGCTGCTTCCTGAGGGGGTGTGTAACAAAAAGGCCTGGTCGAGGACCGGGCCGCGGGAACGCTAAGCCCCGAATTCATCTCAAGATAACCTCTATATCTGATCTAAGGTAACAATGTTACAAGATATAGATCTTGTACCAATGGCAGCTGCTCAGGCTCGGTTGTGAACACTCCGTGGAAACTGGCATTCAGTGCCTCACAGATTTCCTTATCACTTTCTGTATATGCCCCTTCCGTTTTTCAGTAGTCTTCTCAGGGAGCCGGTCGGCCGAGCGGACAGCACGCTGGACTTGTGATCCTGTGGTCCTGGGTTCGATCCCAGGCGCCGGTGAGAAACAATGGGCAGAGTTTCTTTCACCCTATGCCCCTGTTACCTAGCAGTAAAATAGGTACCTGGGTGTTAGCCAGCTGTCACGGGCTGCTTCCTGGGGGTGGAGGCCTGGTCGAGGACCGGGCCGCGGGGACACTAAAGCCCCGAAATCATCTCAAGATAACCTTTCAAGACTGTCACTTAGTCGTTCTGTCATTTTCTTTCTTATATGATTATGTAGTAATTTTGATTTGATAGCAATATTGTTTTCGTAATTTCTCGTTCCTACCTCTGTTGTATCTATTCTTGTTGTCCTCTGTCTTCTGTACTTCCTCCACTCCCTCCTGCATCTTTGTCTTCTGTACTTCCTCCACTCCCTCCTGCATCTTTGTCTTCTGTACTTCCTCCACTCCCTCCTGCATCTTTGTCTTCTGTACTTCCTCCACTCCCTCCTGCATCTTTGTCTTCTGTACTTCCTCCACTCCCTCCTGCATCTTTGTCTTCTGTACTTCCTCCACTCCCTCCTGCATCTTTGTCTTCTGTACTTCCTCCACTCCCTCCTGCATCTTTGTCTTCTGTACTTCCTCCACTCCCTCCTGCATCTTTGTCTTCTGTACTTCCTCCACTCCCTCCTGCATCTTTGTCTTCTGTACTTCCTCCACTCCCTCCTGCATCTTTGTCTTCTGTACTTCCTCCACGCCCTTCTGCATCTTTGTCTTCTGTACTTCCTCCACTCCCTCCTGCATCTTTGTCTTCTGTACTTCCTCCACTCCCTCCTGCATCTTTGTCTTCTGTACTTCCTCCACTCCCTCCTGCATCTTTGTCTTCTGTACTTCCTCCACTCCCTCCTGCATCTTTTGCTTCCGGTTATCTTGAGGTTATCTTAAGATGATTTCGGGGCTTTAGTGTCCCCGCGGCCCGGTCCTCGACCAGGCCTCCACCCCCAGGGAGCAGCCCGTGACAGCTGACTAACACCCAGGTACCTATTTTACTGCTAGGTAACAGGGGCATAGGGTGAAAGAAACTGTGCCCATTGTTTCGCGCCGGCGCCTGGGATCGAACCCGGGACCACAGGATCACAAGTCCAGCGTGCTGTCCGCTCGGCCGACCGACTCCTCTTCTTCCTGACACTGTCTATTAAATCATGAGTTATTGTATCCTCCTATTTTGCTCAATTACTGAAGCTATGGCACTCTCTTCGGTCTCCTTGCATTTCCATTTGACTAGGTACATCTGGGGCCAGATTCACGAAGCAGTTACGCAAGCACTTACGAACCTGGGGGCCAGATTCACGAAGCAGTTACGCAAGCACTTACGAACCTGGGGGCCAGATTCACGAAGCAGTTACGCAAGCACTTACGAACCTGGGGGCCAGATTCACGAAGCAGTTACGCAAGCACTTACGAACCTGGGGGCCAGATTCACGAAGCAGTTACGCAAGCACTTACGAACCTGGGGGCCAGATTCACGAAGCAGTTACGCAAGCACTTACGAACCTGGGGGCCAGATTCACGAAGCAGTTACGCAAGCACTTACGAACCTGGGGGCCAGATTCACGAAGCAGTTACGCAAGCACTTACGAACCTGGGGCCAGATTCACGAAGCAGTTACGCAAGCACTTACGAACGTGTACATCTTTCCTCAATCTTTGACGGCTTTGGTTACATTTATTAAACAGTTTACAAGCAGGAAAACTTGCCAATCAACTGTTGTTATTGTTATAAACAGCCTCCTGGTGCTTCGGAGCTCATTAACTGTTTAATAATTGTAAACAAAGCCGCCAAAGATTGAGAAAAGATGGACAGGTTCGTAAGTGTTTGCGTAACTGCTTCGTGAATCTGGCCCCAGGTTGATACCTGGTTGATGGGGTTCTGGGAGTTCTTCTACTCCCCAAGCCCGGCCCTAGGTCAGGCTTGACTTGTGAGAGCTTGGTCCACCAGGCTGTTGCTTGGAGCGGCCCGCAGGCCAGGCTTGACTTGTGAGAGCTTGGTCCACCAGGCTGTTGCTTGGAGCGGCCCGAGGCCAGGCTTGACTTGTGAGAGTTTGGTCCACCAGGCTGTTGCTTGGAGCGGCCCGCAGGCCAGGCTTGACTTGTGAGAGTTTGGTCCACCAGGCTGTTGCTTGGAGCGGCCCGCAGGCCAGGCTTGACTTGTGAGAGTTTGGTCCACCAGGCTGTTGCTTGGAGCGGCCCGCAGGCCAGGCTTGACTTGTGAGAGTTTGGTCCACCAGGCTGTTGCTTGGAGCGGC
>NC_059646.1:3230073-3335073 GCF_020424385.1 Procambarus clarkii
AGAGTCCTGCGCGCTATCCACCAGGCTACCAGGCCCCTGTGTGTGTACTCACCTAGTTGTGTTTGCGGGGGTTGAGCTCTGGCTCTTTGGTCCCGCCTCTCAATCAACTGGTGTACAGGTTCCTGAGCCTACTGGGCTCTATCATATCTACATTTGAAACTGTGTATGGAGTCAGCCTCCACCACATTACTTCCTAATGCATTCCATTTGTCAACCACTCTGACACTAAAAAAGTTCTTTCTAATATCTCTGTGGCTCATTTGGGCACTCAGTTTCCACCTGTGTCCCCTTGTGTTAAATAGCCTGTCTTTATCTACCCTATCTATTCCCTTCAGAACCTTGAATGTGGTGATCATGTCCCCCCTAACTGTGTGTGTGTGCGCGAGCATACTTGGACCCAAGTACAGGCTTTAGTCGACCTTATTAGCGAGTTGCTGGCTTCTTCAGAGTTAATAAATAGCGACCATTACATATTGTACTGAGTCTGTATCACTTGTAAGACTCTAGCGTCTTGACTTTCCTTACCCAGGCACACCTCTCCAATATTCCCTTCACAAAGACTAGCCTGAATCTTTAACTTAAATATACGTCCCATATGTATCGAATATTTGGCTGAACGATTCACGTCCAATGCACATCTTGAAATGCAAAACATACATTCAGAGGTTTCATTGTATTGTTGTTGTATTCATTGGACTGTATGAAGTGCGAGAGCCATTTGGCTGATGTGTTTGGTATTGTGCTTTCGACTAAAGTGTTGACCAGACCACACACTAGAAGGTGAAGGGACGACGACGTTTCGGTCCGTCCTGGACCATTCTCAAGTCGATCCGACTAAAGTATTACATAAATATGTTACATAAGTCACATTGAGATCAAAATTGATTGATTTATCAAACCAATGTTGATCGACATGATGATATTGCATTCAGGAAGCGCAGCGCCTTCAGCGCGCCACTGGATAACGGTATTCAAGTATGCATTCTCAACCTTTGCCATTCTGCAAGCACTTCAGTCACCTTCTGTGGTTCAGTTACTGAATAACAAAAGCAAATGTATCTGCTGGCAAGCAGTAAAAATAAAGTTCAACATCTGAGGGAGAGAAGAATCTCTAGCCGAAAGCGATTGGTTTTTGATTGTTGCCGCCGGAGACGGCTAGTTTATTGTGCACCCTATACTCCTCCTGTGAGCGGTAGCGCAAAAAGCATTACAGAGGGCACAAAAGGTCTTTACCAGACCTCATCTTAGATTATTACATAAACAATTTCATGAAACGAAATAAATTCCTGGAGTAAAACTTACAAGTTCGAAAAGATTTAAATTTACAAGTTCGAAAAGATTTAAATTTACAAGTTCGAAAAGATTTTAATTTACAAGTTCGAAAAACATCTACATCAACATGTGGCATCAATGAGAAAATCAGGAGCTGTGATGAGGATTCGAACCTCCTATTTGGCTCATACTAATTTTCTCACTGATACAACACTAATGTGATTTCATTATGCATTTGAAGAGAGGCGTTGGACATAGAACTGGACCACAGCCGGAGTGCATGAGAGACAATGTATGAAGCCCTGATTGGGCTTCAGTGGTTATCTTGAGGTTATCTTGAGATGATTTCGGGGCTTTAGTGTCCCCGCGGCCCGGTCCTCGACCAGGCCTCCACCCCCAGGAAGCAGCCCGTGACAGCTGACTAACTCCCAGGTACCTATTTACTGCTAGGTAACAGGGGCATTCAGGGTGAAAGAAACTTTGCCCATTTGTTTCTGCCTCGTGCGGGAATCGAACCCGCGCCACAGAATTACGAGTCCTGCGCGCTATCCACCAGGCTACGAGGCCCCCAAACCAGGCTACGAGGCCCCCATAGTACATAAAAAGATACATAATAAATACATACATACACATAATATAATGGGGTACATAATAAATGAACCAAACTCAAAACTTTTGTTTTTCAGCGTGTGAACTCAAAACTTTTGTTTTTCAGCGTGTGAACTCAAAACTTTTGTTTTTCAGCGTGTGTAGAGAGCGTGATGGTTGTAAGGCTAGAGGAGGATGGCCTAGCCTCCAGTGAGAGCGTCGCCGTGTACCGAGGGCCTCTCAGCCGGGCCAACCATATCTTCTCCTTTACCTTCTGCGTCAGGTTCAAGATATTTTTTCTTCAGCAGCGTGGCACGCTGTTCTTCCTGTGCGATAGTGTGGATAATCGCTATTGGATGCTGAGAGCTGGTGAGCTGTTATTTTCTCGTTATCTTGAGATGATTTCGGGGCTTTTTAGTGTCCCCGCGGCCCGGTCCTCGACCAGGCCTTCACCCTCAGGAAGCAACTCGTGACAGCTGACTAACACCCAGGTACCTATTTTACTGCTTGGTAACAGGGGCATAGGGTGAAAGAAACTCTGCCCATTGTTTCTCGCCGGCGCCTGGGATCGAACCCGGGACCACAGGATCACAAGTCCAGTGTGCTGTCCGCTCGGTCGACCGGCTCCCGGTCGTACGTACGATCTCGTACCTTAGATCTTGGTAATGTTAAGAACTTTGCGAGGTCAAAATGGACAGTGATTGGAGGAAATGATTGGTCCTGCTCCTAATCCTCACTCTCTTGGTCTTCACACACTCATTCTTCACTAACAGCCCCACTCACAAATCCCTCGGATTACGTTAAGGTAAACTACTTGCCTCTAACATCAACAATCCCCTAGTTTATAATGACTTCATCGACCCTATCGACTTACGCATACATAACCATACCTCTGCTTCAGGTCTTACTCCCATTAACAACAATTTAAGATGGTAATTGGATTTCAAATTAGTACAGTGCTTGCTATTTTATTCATGAAATCATTTGAAATAGATCTATGCTGTTGTATTGTCGTCAGCGCCATCAAATGAGTCTATGTTGACTGCGTCATAACACAGAATACAACATGCAGGCGATGAGTCACAATAACGTGGCTGAAGTATGTTGACCAGACCACACACTAGAAATTGAAGGGACGACGACGTTTCGGTCCGTCCTGGACCATTCTCAAGTCGATTGTGAATACAACATAATAGCTTTATAGCTTTATAATTATAGGAAGAAACATAATGTTGAATCAACAATAAAATTTACTTTAGCAATATATATAGATTCCTTTTTTCTGTTAAACATAAAGATGTCACACGAAGTTTACAGATGAACAAATCCACAAGGGCTGTGACGAGGATTCGAACCTACGTCAGAGAGCATCCCAGACGCTGCCTTAATCGACTGAGCTACGACATGGTCAAAAGAATTGCAACCAGAAATTCTACTGAAGTTTACAGTCAACAGGGAACCCCTTTAGGAAGACGCCTCGGTCATCTTATACTCTCAACATGATAACAGGATAACACGAGCCGTGGTGATTAGATTAAATTATCAAATAAAACCATAATAACTTATTTTTCGAGAGAACAAACAATGAACAATAAGCCTGTAAGAAAACAATAGAACTAATAGACTCGACAATTTCTTTGAGCAAAGCAATAATACTGAATACAATGATGGATAATTCAAGGTCGCTTAATTACCCTCTTAGTAAATTGATACTTAAAACATGTGTGCTGCAGCACCTAGACCTCTCAGAGTTTCACCTTATCTCACTGACGTCACTCAAATCTACACCTTACTGACCCTCACTCAAATCTACACCTTACTGACCACACTCAAATCTACACCTTACTGACCACACTCAAACCTACACCTTACTGACCCTCACTCAAACCTACACTTTACTGACCCTCACTCAAATCTACACCTTACTGACCACACTCAAACCTACACCTTACTGACCCTCACTCAAACCTACACCTCACTGACCGCACTCAAATCTACACCTCACTGACCGCACTCAAATCTACACCTTACTGACCACACTCAAACCTACACCTTACTGACCACACTCAAATCTACACCTTACTGACCACACTCAAATCTACACCTTACTGACCACACTCAAATCTACACCTTACTGACCACACTCAAACCTACACCTTACTGACCACACTCAAACCTACACCTCACTGACCGCACTCAAATCTACACCTTACTGACCTCACTCAAATCTACACCTTACTGACCACACTCAAATCTACACCTTACTGACCACACTCAAATCTACACCTTACTGACCACACTCAAACCTACACCTTACTGACCACACTCAAACCTACACCTCACTGACCGCACTCAAATCTACACCTTACTGACCTCACTCAAATCTACACCTTACTGACCCTCACTCAAACCTACACCTTACTGACCACACTCAAATCTACACCTTACTGACCACACGCAAACCTACACCTTACTGACCACACTCAAATCTACACCTTACTGACCACACTCAAATCTACACCTTACTGACCACACTCAAATCTACACCTTACTGACCACACTCAAACCTACACCTTACTGACCACACTCAAACCTACACCTTACTGGCCACACTCAAACCTACACCTCACTGACCACACTCAAACCTACACCTTACTGGCCACACTCAAACCTACACCTTACTGACCACACTCAAACCTACACCTTACTGACCCTCACTCATACCTACACCTCACTGACCACACTCAAATCTACACCTCACTAACCTAGGCCCTTTTTTCCCTATTAAAAAACACTAGTCATGAGTAAGTTGGAACTGAATTGCTATAGCCACAAAATTATCTTTAGATAAAGCTTTCTCTCAAAATGGTGGTTCTCTAGATGGATTATTATCTACAGGTAAGTAAAACGTAGCTTTTTACATCCTTGGCAAATTTCCTGATTACTTAAAGAAAGATATAAGACGTAAGACTATAGAGTTTTGAGAGGTTGAGCTCATCAGAGAAGTGATCACTTTGAGGAATGGTGAATGGCTCTACACACATTCTCTTTACTGATCACCTGTAATGCTGTATTCAATACTGTATTGAACTCTATTGTCTTGAGTTTAGATTAAGCAAATTAATATTAAACACATATATTTCCTTTATGTTTGCAATTAACAATAACTAATGAACTAATATCAACAATATTGAATAAGTTGACCAGACCACACACTAGAAGGTGAAGGGACGACGACGTTTCGGTCCGTCCTGGACCATTCTCAAGTCGATTGTGAGAATCGACTTGAGAATCGACAATCGACTTGAGAATGGTCCAGGACGGACCGAAACGTCGTCGTCCCTTCACCTTCTAGTGTGTGGTCTGGTCAACATAATTTAGCCACGTTATTGTGACTCATCGCCTGCAACATTGAATAACTCTAAAATAGGTCAACAACTGGCCCTCTTAATTTAGATTCTATCTTGAAGTCTTACATAAAAAGACACTTTATAGCGTCTTGAAGGCGTATCAAAAGATATTCACCCACGTTAACATATTTTCTAAATGCCTTGTTATTGTTTTGCATGTGTGGTGGGTGTGTGGCAGAGGTGTGGCTCGATAAGGTGAGGGTGGCTATCTCACACACCTGGCACTTTATGCCCCTAGATAATCAACTCTGGGCTTTCAGGTGAGTTCCATAATAATCACACACTAATCTACATATACCATATACCTTTATATACCATATAGCTTCATATACCTTTAAATAGAATAAAAATATAGCTGTAAGAACTGGACACCATTTAGTGAGCATTATGCTGTGAATCATTGTTATAAAATGTTTTATAGGTGATTACAGATTTGAGGTTTTCTTTAATGCTTCAAATTGCTTTCTTAACCACCAATGACACTCTCCATACTGCTGAGGTGGCTACAGCTAATTTATTTATTAATGATATTTGTTAACTGATTATCACTTGTTTTAAAACCTCAGAAAATGGTTTATGAATTTCAGTTGATTTTTTTGCTTTAATTTTTTTTTCTGTTTTACAAATCTCAGTTTTGTATAATGAAGAATATATGTTGTAAGCTTTAAACATAAGTGGAGACTATTGTAGATACAATGATCGTCCTTTAGTGAAGGAAGATAGAAAGTTGTTAATATGGTCTTTATTATCTTATTAATATCTTTATTATCAATTAACTGACATAGACAAAATGTCAGTGGCCTTATCTTTTCATAAAATTTTCCTTGACCTAATTTGAAAAGTCTTTAAAACTTGTACTTTGCTTGCCCAGCTAATGGGCTTTCAGAAACGTTTAACTCACTTATCTCCTTATATTTCTTATTCATTTTTCTTCACAAACATTCCTTCACTCTTCTTAAATCTATATTTTATTCCTAACAAATAAGACACTTGAATTGTCACTCACTTAAGGTAATTATTGGTAATTATTGGAGGCAGCAAGAGGTAGTTACTACATAATATCATCTTGAAATCATCTTGAAATCATCTTGAAATGTTTACAAAGGTGTTGCAAGGTCATTTAGTTGTATGTCTTTGCACCTTTTCAAGTTTGTTGATGTGCTTCTTAAGATATGAGCATCTTCTTCTTCAGATGATTTGATTTCACACCACACAACCGCTGCATATTCCAGCTTTGGCCTAACAAAAGTCGTGAACAATTTCTTTAGTATTTCGCCATCCATGTATTTAAAAACAATTCTGAAGTTAGAAAGTGTGGCATAGGCTCCTCGCACAATGTTCTTTATGTGGTCTTCAGGTAATAGTTTAGATGGATCTAGGTGGATCTAGAACCACCCCCTAGATGAATAGGTGGATCTAGAACCACCCCCTAGATGAATAGGTGGATCTAGAACCACCCCCTAGATGAATAGGTGGATCTAGAACCACCCCCTAGATGAATAGGTGGATCTAGAACCACCCCCTAGATGAATAGGTGGATCTAGAACCACCCCCTAGATGAATAGGTGGATCTAGAACCACCCCCTAGATGAATAGGTGGATCTAGAACCACCCCCTAGATGAATAGGTGGATCTAGAACCACCCCCTAGATGAATAGGTGGATCTAGAACCACCCCCTAGATGAATAGGTGGATCTAGAACCACCCCCTAGATGAATAGGTGGATCTAGAACCACCCCCCTAGATGAATAGGTGGATCTAGAACCACCCCCTAGATGAATAGGTGGATCTAGAACCACCCCCTAGATGAATAGGTGGATCTAGAACCACCCCCTAGATGAATAGGTGGATCTAGAACCACCCCTTAGATGAATAGGTGGATCTAGAACCACCCCCTAGATGAATAGGTGGATCTAGAACCACCCCCTAGATGAATAGGTGGATCTAGAACCACCCCCTAGATGAATAGGTGGATCTAGAACCACCCCCCTAGATGAATAGGTGGATCTAGAACCACCCCTTAGATGAATAGGTGGATCTAGAACCACCCCCTAGATGAATAGGTGGATCTAGAACCACCCCCTAGATGAATAGGTGGATCTAGAACCACCCCCTAGATCTTTCTTTATCAGAATTCTTTAAAGATTTCTCACATATTTTATAGGTTGTGTGGAGTCTGTTCTCTAATTCCATAACATTGCATTTATTTACATTAAATTCCATTTGCCAAGTTGTGATCCATACACTTATTTTGTCCAGGTTTTCTTAAGGGCACGACAATCATCTAAGTTTCTTATCCTTCCTATTATCTTAGGAAGAAACAACTATACTGCCGTGTAGTTGTTTCTCACATCTTTGTATCACTGATATGTTTGAGTGTTTGACCTCTTCCTATATGGATTCCATTTATGTGTCTTTTGGTCTCTGACCCTCTTGCAATTTCTGTTGAACCAATCCTGTTTCCTAGTTCTGCATCACTGCTTTGGTATAAATGTTTTTGTGCTTATATCATATATTTCACAAAGCTTGACATACATCTCATTTACTTCCTTGCCTAACAGCAAATCCTTCCAGTCAAATTTCTTACGGAAATTTCTAAGTTCCCCATAATGTGCAGGCGATGAGTCACAATAACGTGGCTAAAGTAAGTTGACCAGACCACACACTAGAAGGTGAAAGGACGACGACGTTTCGGTCCGTCCTGGACCATTCTAAAGTCGATTGATTCCCCATAATGTTCTCTCCTGAAGTCAGGTTTTTTCAACTGCTTCAACCTCCTCATTTTCTTCCAGATTATAACGCATTGCATATTTCATTCCCAAAAAGACAGTCACTTTTACCCAAAGGAGGAACCCGCCAAACACAAACCGAAACTACGACGTTGGTACAACGTTCGAACAAGTTTTAACACCTCCTAACCAGTTATAACAACCAATATAGCAAGTTGTAACAACGTTCTAATACGTCATAAACACGTTAAGCCAAGATGTAACAACTTTATTACAAGTTGTAACAAGCGGAAAATAGAGACAGTTTCGGTTTGTGTTTCCTGGGAAGGCGCTGAATGTCAAATCTCTTCCTCTTTCCTGGTAAATATCAGATCCAGCATGGAAGGAACATTCCCTTCCCTCATCCTCTCAACTTGTTTAACGTGTTGATATATGAATGTCTCCAGGATGAGGTTTGCGAATCCACAGGTGCAAAGTCCTCTGTTCTAGCTTCATATGCCTCCCAGTCTATGGATTTCAAGTTGAAGTCGCCGATTACCAACAGTCGCGATCTATCGTTATCCGCTCTCGCTATAATCTCTCTCATTATTGTTATAAGACTTTCTCGTTTACTATCTAGCTCCTCCTTTGTCCATGTGTTGCATGGCGCTAGACTATGTGTATTTATGATTATTATTTTATCATTCTGATTACAGATCTCCAGTGCTCATTATATCAACTTCTCGTGGATTGACAATCATTATTTTGTTTACCTTTAGGTGTTCTTTCACCAGCACTGCCACTCCACCATCTTTCCTAATTTTTCTGTCCCGTCTCCAAACTGAGTAGCTTCTTGGGAATATGGCCTCATTTTTTTTTTTTGAGATATATACAAGAGTTGTTACATTCTTGTACAGCCACTAGTACGCGTAGCGTTTCGGGCAAGTCCTTAATCCTATGGTCCCTGGAATACGATCCCCTGCCGCGAAGAATCGTTTTTTCATCCAAGTACACATTTTACTGTTGCGTTAAACAGAGGCTACAGTTAAGGAATTGCGCCCAGTAAATCCTCCCCGGCCAGGATACGAACCCATGACATAGCGCTCGCGGAACGCCAGGCGAGTGTCTTACCACTACACCACGGGGACTGCGATATTTAAAATATCATATTCAAGTTTCGTCTCTGTGAGTGCTACAATGTTGACGTCTGCAGCTGTTTTACATCACTTAACTCCAGTATCTTTGATCTCGCTCCATCTATGTTGGTGTATATAATTTTCAGGAACACGTTCCCCCTCTCTCCTTATTCTTCACTCCCCCTTTCTCTTGTGATTTTGTTGGCTTGCCTTTTTGTACCATTTTACTGGCTTGCCTACCTCTATTATCTATAGAAATAAAGAATTGATTTCTTCTTCGTTCCTGTTCTCATTTAGGGGTTTTGCCTCGACGAGGTTCAGTTTCTGGTTGTTTTCTTTTGAAAGATCTTTTCTTAACGACCAGAATTTCCCTTCCTCACCACTTTGTAATTCCCTAACATTCCTTAGTACTTCTTCCATCTGTTTAGCGCTGCTCAGGGTGAGCCTCAAGGGTCGATCTTTTCCTTTTTCGTACCTGATAACCCGCCAAACACACAGCGAAACTGCGACGTTGATACAACGTTCGAGCAAGTTTTAACACCTCCTAACCAGTTATAACAACCAATATAGCAAGTTGTAACAACGTTCTAATACGTCATAAACACGTTAAGCCAAGATGTAACAACTTTATTTCAAGTTGTAACAAGCGGAAAATAGAGACAGTTTCGGTTTGTGTTTCCAGGGAATTCTCCTGTAGTTACAAGACATTCTTTTTTGATGTAAGACCTTCCGCTAGTCTAACAATTTTATCTACTACTTTCTCTTCTTCTACAGCTCTTTCTGATAGAGATGTTATCATCTTTTCTTTGCAATCAAAAATTAATAGGGACTTTTGATCAACTGTTTTGCACCAATTTCGGGTTTGATCCCGCCAAACACACTCCGAAACAAAGACGTTGCTACAACGTTCGAACAAGTTTTAACACCTCCTAACCAGTAATAACAACCAATATAATAAGTTGTAACAACGTTCTAATACGTCATAAACACGTTAAGCCAAGATGTAACAACTTTATTACTATTTGTAACAAGCGGAAAATAGAGACAGTTCCAGTTTGTGTTTCCAGGGATGCCAGATCCTTTCTCACTTCTAGCCTAATGTTTATTTTATCTTGGTTGCTGCAGTAGAAAGTTGTTTTCACATATCCATACATTAAAACATTGATTGTAACCATGATATATATATGTGCTTCAGCCTACAGTTTAGACCTATTGTCTTATGTATGACCCTCTGTCCTGCGTGACAGTGAATACCAGCATTATCCTCACTTTAATAAGACTATCAAAATCCTCAGATTAGGCAAAATTGTAATTAATTTTGTCAATAAAGATGTTAATAATAATAAGGTAGCTGTAGTTCAGTGTTTGGCTTCCTTTACTGCTTCTATCTTTTCATTCTCCCTGGCCACTTGTGCATAGGTGAGTTGTATATCTTTCTTGCACTGTTCTATTCCCTGTGTAACTTCCTCCATATCTTGAGGTTATCTTGAGATGATTTCGGGGCTTTAGTGTTCCCGCGGCCCGGTCCTCGACCAGGCCTCCACCCCCAGGAAGCAGCCCGTGACAGCTGACTAACACCCGGGTACCTATTTTACTGCTAGGTAACAGGGGCATCAGGGTGAAAGAAACGCTGCCCATTTGTTTCGCCGGGAATCGAACCCGGGTCATTAGGGCTACGATCTTCAAGCGCTCTGCACGCAGCCATGAGGTCCCTGTGAGTGTTGGTGTAATTACCTAAGTGTAGTTACAGGATGAGAGCTACGCTCGTGGTGTCCCGTCTTCCCAGAACTCTTTGTCATATAACGCTTTGAAACTACTGACGGTCTTGGCCTCCACCACCTTCTCACCTAACTTGTTCCAACCGTCTACCACTCTGTTTGCGAAAGGGAATTTTCGTATATTTCTCCGGCAGCTTTGTTTCGTTAGTGTGTGTACTCACCTAGTTGTGCTTGCGGGGGTTGAGCTCTGGCTCTTTGGTCCCGCCTCTCAACCGTCAATCAACTGGTGTACAGGTTCCTGAGCCTATTGGGCTCTATCATATCTACACTTGAAACTGTGTATGGAGTCAGCCTCCACCACATCACTGCCTAATGCATTCCATCCGTGTGTGTGTGTGTGTGTGTGTGTGTGTGTGTGTGTGTGTGTGTGTGTGTGTGTGTGTGTGTGTGTGTGTGTGTGTGTGTGTGTGTGTGTGTGTGTTTGTGTGTGTGTTTGTGTGTGTGTGTGTGCGCGCGCGCGCTGTTATGATCGAAGTTATGATTTGCTTTAACTTCCCCTTTCCGGCCTGAAGAGTTATTTTTACCCACCTAGAAAGATCGCAGATGACCCAAGCTGTAATTTAAGTTAAGAAGGAATGAGTCTTATACTCAATCTTGCATGATATTTGGCTGTAAAGGGGATAAATTGTGGCAGATTGCGAAACAAAATGGGGCCCGGGCGGGCAGGGACACATCCAGTAACTGCTGGAGTGCAGTGACGCATGCCTACAGCTTATACAACATGAGAGGTGACTGGCAATGGCTCAGCCAATATTCAGAGTTTTCGAATTTTCGATTGATAAAACATCTTTGGGAACGGATTAAATTCGTAAACGAAGGTACCACTGTGTGTGTATATATATTATATAATTATATATATATATAATATATATATATAATAAAATAAAAAAAAATAAAAAAATAATAATAGGGGTGGTAGGAGAGGAAAAGATTAAAGTATTCAGTGAGAATCCACAAGGTCTTCTCTGAACACTATTTATTTTCTTCTTCGAGGATGTGGGTCCCTTTAATTAAACCAGTGGTGGTACCCCTATATATATATAATATATATATATTATTATATAATATATAAAATAATAGGACGGTAGGAGAAGAAAAGATTAAAGTGTTCAGTGAGAATCCACAGAGTCTTCTCTGAATACTCTTTATTTTCTTCTACGAGGCTATGAGCCCCTGCAATTGCACTAGAGGTGGTACCCCTATTATATATGTATATATATATATATATATATATATATATATATATATATATATATATATATATATATATATATATATATATATATATATATATATATATTTCGTTGAAAACGACAGAAAGGTTTACATTTATGATTCTGGCACGAATCTTCTCTATATACCTTATGTTTTTTTCCACTAGAGTAGGAAGATTAAAAATTAACTCTCCAAAGTTCATTTTTACATATTATTTGGGTCAGACGCCTAGTGATGCATTTCGTAAGGTTTCACCTCACATTCTCAAAGATAAATTCTTTGTTGTTGATATGTTGTTAAAGATTTAGCTATTCAGGACGGAGTGTCCATGTAGCACGGGCTATGGTGAGCCCGTAATGCGATAAATTCTTGTTAGCACCTGATAAATTCTTGTTAGCACCTGGTTATATCTTCTAATGGTGAGGTGGGAGGTGACATGGATGAATGACATACATGGGGTATAAATGGGGTCCTATATAATGGTGTATTAATAGGGTAGTCAATCATACTGGATATTCATGCCCGTACCACCTCTTGGGGTGGCTTAATCTTCATCAATCAATCGGGTAGTAAAGAATGTGACATGTTCGCAGGTTATATTCTGGAGGCTTTCGTTCTTTTTACAGGGTCATTCAGTCCTGCTTCTGCAGTAGCTCGGGGTCTTGGAGTAGAGTGAAACTAGGTATTAGCTGGCTATTGATTGCTGGTCTAGATTTCTTGATATGCAGCGCTTCACTGATGTCTAATCTTCTATTGTCATTGTATCTATCAATTATTTCAGTGTTTGTCAAAATATCCCTGGTGATCGTCTTGTTGTGTGTGGCGATTATATGTTCCTTAATGGAGCCCTGTTTGTGCATTGTTAAACACCAAGAGAGAGAGAGAGAGAGAGAGAGAGAGAGAGAGAGAGAGAGAGAGAGAGAGAGAAAGAGACGTTGTTGTCTTGCCTATATACTGAGTTCGTTGGGGCAGACATTATGGCAAAGGTTTGAAAACATACATAACTTTATGACAGGCAAAGGGTTACAAACATTCCTAATTTCGATGGGATGATAAATCAGAATTAGTATCTAGAATCACAAGAATCGAGCATTGTACAGTCATCGGAAATGAGAAAAAGTTAATAGGCAGGCATTATTATTATATTATATTAGCAACATAAATTATTTACTTAGTTGTGTTAGGTTAGGTTAGGATAGGTTAGGTAGGGTTGGTTAGGTTCGGTCATATATCTATGTTAGTTTAACTCAAATTTAAACAAATTAACTGATACATAATGAAAAACTAAAAAATTGTATAAATTCAGAAAAACTTGGCTTATTAGGCAAATCGGACCTTGCATAGTTGGCAGTATGATGTTCTGGCTACTAGGTACAACATATATAAATATATATAAAAATATATAAATAAAAAATATATATATATTTATATATAATATATATATAAATTTTATGATTAAGGGATATATATATATTTATATATATGTATTTATTTATTTATATACAGGAAGGACTTGTGGTCCTGGGTTCGATCCCAGGTGCCGGCGAGAAACAATGGGTAGAGTTTCTTTCACCCTATGCCCCTGTTACCTAGCAGTAAAATAGGTACCTGGGAGTTAGTCAGCTGTCACGGGCTGCTTCCTGGGGGTGGAGGCCTGGTCGAGGACCGGGCCGCGGGGACACTAAAGCTCCGAAATCATCTCAAGATAACCTCAAGAAGGTACATTGGGTTTGAGTACATAACATTGATGTTTTTACATTTTTGTAAAGCCATTAGCACGCATAGCATGTGTGCTAATAGCTAAAGCTATTCGGGCAGGTTCTTAATCTAACAGATAATTTTAAGTAGGTCTAGCAAAATTAAACAAATTAAGAGGGGACATGGTAAGAAAGTTTGACAAAGATTAGTAGGTACAATAAAGTAAAATTTAAGGGTTATCAACACGTACATTGTAACATAATTTGAAGATTAAGTCAAGGTATAATGCAGTAAAATATGCCTTCATTGTAACAACCATGTTATAAGGTGATAGCAATGATTATAATGGTAAAGTTGTATGGCTTAGGTACATATATTAGGGGGCTGGGTAGCACTAGATACAGTGCGAGTTTAAAGCACTAGGTAGGAAACTATGAAGATAAAATTAGGTACTTTTTGGTTTTATTTTTAAATAAGCCAAAAGTTGGACATTTTTTCAATTCGTTAGGGAGTGAGTTCCATGGACTAGGTCCCTTTATTTGCATAGTGTTTACACAGATTAAGTTTGACTCTGGGGATATCAGAGATATTTATTTTTGGTGTGGTGATAATGGGTCCTATTACATCTGTCCAGGGAGAGTTTCAGAGCATGGTTTGCATTTAAGAACAGGGTTTTGTAAATGTAATTGACACAAGAGAATTTGTGGAGTGAGATTATGTTTAGCATGTTTAGGGATTCAAACAGGGATGGGTCTGTGTTGTCTGAAATCATAGTTTGTTATTGTTCTGATAGCAGATTTTTGCTGGGTGATAATAGGCTTGAGGTAGTTTGCAGTGGTTTAATCCCATGCACAGATACCATATGTAAGATAGGGATAGATTAGCGCATAGTATGGTGAGAAGAGAGCAAAGTTTGGAACATAATATCTGATTTTAGAGTATACCAAACGTTTTTTTAACTTTTTTGGTTATGTGTTGTATGTGGGTGCTGAAGTTGAGTCTCGTGTCTAAGTATAGGCCAAGGCACTTTCCATCATTTTTATTGCTGATGTTAACATTCTCTATCTGAAGCTGAATTGCATTTTTTTACAAAATACATAATTCCTAATGTAACTTCTCTATTTCATCTAGTTATGTTTACTCTGTATTGATGACAATGTGAAATAAGTCACCGCAGGCACAGTCTTAATTAAACACTATCGCTCTCTTTGGACACCGATCACGTCCATTTTTAGTTCCCGAATCCTAGCCATGGACAGGACATGCGTCCACTACAAAAATATTTGTATAAAATTCATTTTTTATCCGATTGACCTCGGGATAGTATCAAAATAATCGCCTTTAGAATGCGCACAATTTGATACCAAAATGAAAGATGTAACATAAAACTTGATGTCCGAACACTTGAAAGATTATAAATTGGTTTTTGGTCAAAATTTTAATATTTAAAATTCTATTTATTGTGTTATTATGTTGGGACTAGTTTTAAAATGCGCGCCTTTACGTCGCGAACAATTTGATACCAAAATGAAAGATGAAACACAAATTTGTCAGAACGCTGAAAAGATATAACAAAATTTGATGAGCTTCCAGAATTAAAATATTTGTTAAAATTCCAGTTATTGCTCTATTATTATGGGACTAGTTTAAAAATACGCGCCTTTTTATTGCGAACAATTTGATACCAAAATGAAAGACGTAACACGAAAATTGATGTTATCTAACTGAACGAGTATACACATTAGGTTGCTGTGTACAAATTGGTGCTCTTTTACGGGTAAATTTAGGCTTTCCTGCGGGGAGGCACGCCAGGCTTTTGTACATTATATTCATACACATCTGTAGGGAATTTAATTGCGAACACAATAATACCAAAACGAGCGACGTAGCACGAGAATTAAGGTGAGAAAACTGAAACAAGTATACACATGTTACTGATTTTGTGCGCTCACGGGTAACTTTTGCCGACTTTAGGCTTTGCTGTTGGGAGTCACGCCAGGCTTTTGGATATTATATGCATATACAACTGTAGGGAATATAATTGCGAACACAATGATACCAAAACGAGCGACGTAGCACGAGAATTAAGGTGAGAAAACTGAAACAAGTATACACATGTTACTGATTTTGTGCGCTCACGGGTAACTTTTGCCGAATTTAGGCTTTGCTGTTGGGAGTCACGCCAGGCTTTTGGATATTATATGCATATACAACTGTAGGGAATATAATTGCGAACACAATGATACCAAAACGAACGACGTAGTATGAGAATTAAAGTGAGAAAACTGAAACGAGTATACACATTTCAGTGTCGCCATGCGCTTGCCCGAACGTTGGGCGCATGACCTCTTAAGTTGGCGGCGCACATCAGCAGTTCCATGGCGCAGTGTAGACACTTTTTTTTTTTTTTAGATATATACAAGAGTTGTTACATTCTTGTACAGCCACTAGTACGCGTAGCGTTTCGGGCAAGTCCTTAATCCTATGGTCCCTGGAATACGATCCCCTGCCGCGAAGAATCGTTTTTTCATCCAAGTACACATTTTACTGTTGCGTTAAACAGAGGCTACAGTTAAGGAATTGCGCCCAGTAAATCCTCCCCGGCCAGGATACGAACCCATGACATAGCGCTCGCGGAACGCCAGGCGAGTGTCTTACCACTACACCACGGAGACTACAAAAGACTCGCTGGCGCTTCGCGAGCACTTAATTTAGCCTGGGTTCGTATCCCTGCCGAGGAGGATTGACCTGGTGCCAGTCCTTAACTTTAGCCTCTGTTCACGCAGCAGTGAGTAGGTACCCGGTTATTAAACGATTTGGCGGGTCGAATTCCAGAGAAAAATTAGGATTAAGGACCTGCCCAAAACGCTTTGCATGCTAGTGGCTTAACAAGAATATAAGAACTCTTGTATATATATAAAATAAACACATACACAGCTTTCAAAGTCTGAATGTTGAGATGAGCCAAGCAACTCATCTGATCTAGCAACAACCTCTCAATCCCAGAGCTGGCAACACAATAGTGCGGGTTGCCAGCTCCCAAAAGCATTTCAATAATAACACATTTTAACAGATGTTTGTGCAGCTGTAGTGTAGTTCTAAGTGTTATTGTTGTAGTCACCTCATGGATTATGGTTGCCGGACCACGTATAAGGAATAGATACAAGTGATGGAGGCTCACCTTAAGCTGTAGACTTCTGAAGAGGAGTCAAATGCAAGTCCAGGCTTTGCAGGCAGACGTGGGAAGGGATGAGATAGGCAGGTCCTCGTACCTCAGCCTTTGGGTAGTCCAAACCCACTACTTAGGACTCGCCGAACACAGTATTGCTCCTCTTCAGAATTTGGGGTACTGTTAAATCATACCAAAAGTGGTATGGAACACTCTTAAGAGCTGGATGTACTTCAGATGTTCATGTACTTAATCTAGGGTCATGCACTTAAAAGCTAGGTTATTTTCAATATAGTGAAAAGCCATAGATTCATGTTGGTTCTAATGAGTGGACATTTCAAAGACACACTTATTACAGAGCAAATTTGTAGCTTGTACACTTAAAAGTGCAATAATGAGATTAAGGACGGACTTTAATACTAAAGGTAGCCCACTGTTCTATGTAGGGATACCACTTAAATTGTCACTCAGAATTGGAAATTTCTAAATCACACTTATTTAAGGTTAAATCACTTATATGTTCACCTATAAACTAGGTGAAGCACTTAAAAGCTAGATAGGTCATTGCACATATATATATCTACCACTGAATGTGTGGAAATGTCAAAAGCATACTTATTTCAGGAAAAGGCACTTATATATTTTCACTTATAATCTATGTTTGACACCCACACGTGATAATACATTGCAAGTTAAATGACTTTTCAATGGTGTATGGATCATTAGTTATGTCTCCGGTGACAAATAGAAGTAATTCAGGTAGAAACACACAATCTCCACTGGCTTTCTTGATATATATGGCTCCCTGGAGCCATACATCTGAAGACAGTCTATGATAATAAACCACAAAGGTACAAGCAGTGGGAGGGTGCATCAATCACTGGGGGACAATGGCGCTACTGACAGCCCACAGCGTGCGTATTGTGTAAACAATAACACTGCTAATCCGGATTCACTGCATACGCTCATGAACGGTGTGCCCGAATCCGTAGAAGCAAATCCGGGCTTCGAGAGGTGGGAAGTGATAAGGTAAGTGGGTTTCCTCGGCTTTGGGGTAGTCCAAGCCCGAAAATTCCAGCAAGAGCAATATGAATTGGCCTCTTAAAGGCAATTAAGAGGGCTTGGCGACATTAATACATGTAATATCAACAAGACAATTAAGCTGTTGGTCTCTTCTCTGCCTGAAGCGTGCGTTACTCCCCCTTACACGCCAACCAATCAGGACGCAGCATCACCTAAAGTATGAAACTCCCTCTGGCGGGTATTTTGAATGTGGCTCCCTCGTCATTATTATGGCTTATTGTACATTAATAGAGGGAGTATTTATTTTATGTCAAATATAATGTCAAATAGGATTTTGCATTCACAAATTTTCTATATGCCAAAATGCCTTTAAATATGCCCAAAATACCAGTCTCCGTGGTGTAGTGGTAAGACACTCGCCTGGCGTTCTGCGAGCGCTTTGTCATGGGTTCGTATCCTGGCCGGGGAGAATTTACTGGGCGCAAATCCTTAACTGTAGCCTCTGTTTAACTCAACAGTAAAATGGGTACTTGGTTGTAAAAACGATTCTTCGCGGCGGGGATCGTATTCCAGGGACCTGCCCGAAACGCTACGCGTACTAGTGGCTGTACAAAAATGTAACAACTCTTGTATATATCTCAAAAAAAAAAAAAAAAAAATATATATATATATATATATATATATATATATATATATATATATATATATATATATATATATATATATATATATATATATATATATATATATATATGTCGTACCTAATAGCCAGAACGCACTTCTCAGCCTACTATTCAACGCCCGATTTGCCTAATAAGCCAAGTTTTCATGAATTAATGTTTTTTCGTCTACCTAACCTACCTAACCTAACCTAACCTAGCTTTTTTTGGCTACCTAACCTAACCTTACCTATAAATATAGGTTAGGTTAGGTTAGGTAGGGTTGGTTAGGTTCGGTCATATATCTACGTTAATTTTAACTCCAATAAAAAAAAATTGACCTCATACATAGAGAAAAGGGTTGCTTTATCATTTCATAAGAAAAAATTATAGTAAATATATTAATTCAGGAAAACTTGACTTATTAGGCAAATCGGGCCTTGAATAGTAGGCTGAGAAGTGAGTTCTGGCTACTAGGTACGACATATATATATATATATATATATATATATATATATGTCGTACCTAGTAGCCAGAACTCACTTCTCAGCCTACTATGCGAGGCCCGATTTGCCTAATAAGCCAAGTTTTACTGAATTATTATATTTTCTCTAATTTTTTTCTTATGAAATGATAAAGCTACCCATTTCATTATGTATGAGGTCAATTTTTTTTAATTAGAGTTAAAATTAACGTAGATATATGACCGAACCTAACCAACCCTACCTAACCTAACCTAACCTATCTCTATAGGTTAGGTTAGGTTAGGTGGCCGAAAACGTTAGGTTAGGTTAGGTTAGGTAGGTTAGGTTGTCGAAAAAACATTAATTCATGAAAACTAGGCTTATTAGGCAAATCGGGCCTTGCATAGTAGGCTGAGAAGTGAGTTCTGGCTACTAGGTACGATATATATATATATATATATATATATATATATGTCGTACCTAGTAGCCAGAACGCACTTCTCAGCCTACTATGCAAGGCCCGATTTGCCTAATAAGCCAAGTTTTCCTGAATTAATATATTCTCTCTAATTTTTTTCTTATGATATGATAAAGCTACCCATTTCATTATGTATGAGGTCATTTTTTTTTTATTGGAGTTAAAATTAACGTAGATATATGACCGAACCTAACCAACCCTACCTAACCTAACCTAACCTATCTTTATAGGTTAGGTTAGGTTAGGTAGCCGAAAAAGTTAGGTTAGGTTAGGTTAGGTAGGTTAGGTAGTCGAAAAATCATTAATTCATGAAAACTTGGCTTATTAGGCAAATCGGGCCTTGCATAGTAGGCTGACAAGTGCGTTCTGGCTATTAGGTACGACATATATATATATATATATATATATATATATATATATATATATATATATATATATATATATATATATATATGTCGTACCTAGTAGCCAGAACTCACTTCTCAGCCTACTATGCAAGGCCCGATTTGCCTAATAAGCCAAGTTTTCCTGAATTAATATATTTTTTCTAATTTTTTTCTTATGAAATGATAAAGCTACCCATTTCATTATGTATGAGATCATTTTTTTTTTATTGGAGTTAAAATTAACGTAGATATATGACCGAACCTAACCAACCCTACCTAACCTAACCTAACCTATCTTTATAGGTTAGGTTAGGTTAGGTTGCCGAAAAAGTTAGGTTAGGTTTGGTTAGGTAGGTTAGGTAGTCGAAAAACAATTAATTCATGAAAACTTGGCTTATTAGGCAAATCGGGCCTTGCATAGTAGGCTGAGAAGTGCGTTCTGGCTACTAGGTACGACATATATATATATATATATATATATATATATATATATATATATATATATATATATATATATATATATATATATATATATATACATATATATGGCATAATGACATAAATGCCAGACTTGGGAACACTGATTATGTGTTAGTACTGATAGTGTTATTTTTATTTCTTAGCACAGTTGCACATTTTCATGTCACTTGCCACACAGAATGTTTGTTTAATCTTGCAATATCTTGACTGGCAATACAAAATAACTTTCTTTTTTTTACTTCTAGCGAACAAAATCAAACTAACTTTAAATTCAAAATTCAAATTCAAAATAGTATAGAATTTAGAATATAATGATTGATTATTACTGATTATAATTTAAACAATTTTAATTATTACCTAAAATGACAAATTTTGTTATTAAATGTTAAAGAATAGTTTTAAGAATCAGAATTCATGTTAACTTTTTCTCATTTCCGATTACTGAAAAATGCTCGATTCTTGATACCAATTCTGATTTAACCCATCAAAATTAGGAATGTTGTAACCCTTTGCCATGCCTGCCATAAAGTTATGTATGTTTTCAAACCTTTGCCATAATGTTAATTATGTTAAAAAATTAGGTTGCCTTGTTGTAAGGTTGGGTATGTTTTAAACCTATAGCATTCTATGCATGAGGTTCAGTAAATTTTAAACCTTGACCATTCCTTGCCAGAAGTGTAAGTATGATTTAATTTAAACCTTTGTCAAAATTATGCATTCAGGGTTGGCTTCCGGGTTAGCTACTGTTACCCCTCCCTGGCTGGGTTTTCAGTTTAAAAAAAAACAAGCGGCTTTATGAAACAAAAATTTGGTTTAATATTGGCCAACGTAGCACGTGTATTTAAATTTAAACTTGCATTCATTTTATCTTTTGATTAAATTTTCAAATTGAATGAGTTCTGTAAATGAGAATATAAAACTTTAACCATTGTTATTTAACTTTAGATAGTAAAATCAATTTGTTGCACATAGTCAATTTCTCAAAAAAATTCTCAAAATTCTGTAGTTAACAGATACACTGCATACTGTACTGTATTATTATTATGTACTGATAGGGTGCATTATTATGTACTGATAGGGTACATTATTATGTACTGATAGGGTACATTATTATGTACTGATAGGGTACATTATTATGTACTGATAGGGTACATTATTATGTACTGATAGGGTACATTATTATGTACTGATAGGGTACATTATTATGTACTGATAGGGTACATTATTATGTACTAATAAATCACCATGTGGGGGGAATGAAACCCCATGAGGGTCCAGAGTGTGAGAAAAGATTGTCACCTTGGAAGTATCAAGACTTGCATGATCAGGAGTGACCAGAGTGTGAGGAAAAGATTCAACTGGCTTCGACGTATGCAGAATTGCATGGTTATCAGTGTCCAACATGTAACCAGCCATCCTGGAAGTGTGAAGGCTCACATGGTTGTGCATACTGAGGATAAACCCAATGAGTGCCCAGTGTGTAAGAAAAGATTCAGGTGTCTTGGAAATATGCATCTGTGTTTAAGTTATATTTTAATGATCAGTTCTATATACAGAGAAATCACCATAACATGATACTGTAAATCAATGAGAAAATCCACAGGAGGATTTTCTGTGAATTTTCTGTGGATGATGAGGATTCAAACCTATGTGCTGCGTATTTCCAGACACATACTCTAAACAACCTGGCCATGACATGGTCAAAATAATTGCAACCTGGGATTCTGTTGAACCTACAGGGATTCCTGAGGTTTCCACTGAAGTTGAACCAGCCTTTCACACAATTCCCTCATTCCCCAGGGGGAGCCGAGCGGACAGTACGCTGGACTTGTGATCCTGTGGTCCTGGGTTCAATCCCTGGTGCCGGCAAGAAACAATGGGCAGAGTTTCTTTCACCCTATGCCCCTGCTACCTAGCAGTAAAATAGGTACCTGGGTGTCAGTCAGCTGTCACGGGCTGCTTCCTGGGGGTGGAGGCCTTATTTATTTATGCATATACAAGAATGTATATAAGGAATGTGAGGATACAAATATGGTAATTACAGTCTTGTAAAGCCACTAGCACGCGCAGCGTTTCAGGCAGGTCCTTAATCTAAGAAAATTTTAAGGAGGTAAATACTTGCAAAATTTATAGACAAAAAAATGATAACAGATTACATGGAATGAAAAAAAAAGATGAGAGAAAATTATAGGTACAGTATATTAAAGCACATAGGTAGCTATGATTGATTGCAATGACAGCTTAAAATGGTAGTTGACAACAAATTGGTAGGCACAATACAGCAGAAACAATATAAGATTGATTGCAATGACAGCTTGAATGGTAGTTGACAAAAATTGGTAGTCACAATACAGCATATGGCTAGCACATAAAAGAAGACAGCAATGAACACAATGATAAGGTTGTTTGATATTACATAAAAATTAGGAGATTGGGTAACACTAGGTACAGAGCAAATATAAAGCTCAGTGTAGGAAACTAAATAGATGAAGTTAGGTACTTTTTGGTTTTGCTTTTAAATAAGGCAAAAGTTTTACAGTTTTTCAATTCACTAGGGAGTGAGTTCCATAGACTAGGTCCCTTAATTTGCATAGAGTGTTTACACTTATTTATTTATTTATTTATTTATGCATATACAAGAATGTACATAAGGAATGTAAGGATACAAATATGGTAATTACAGTCTTGTAAAGCCACTAGCACGCGCAGCGTTTCGGGCAGGTCCTTAATCTAAGAAAATTTTAAGGAGGTAAATACTTGCAAAGTTTATAGACAAAAAAATGAAAACAGATTACATGGAATGAAAAAAAAGAAGATGAGAGAAAATTATAGGTACAGTATATTAAAGCACATAGGTAGCTATGATTGATTGCAATGACAGCTTAAAATGGTAGTTGACAACAAATTGGTAGGCACAATACAGCAGAAACAATATATGATTGATTGCAATGACAGCTTGAATGGTAGTTGACAAAAATTGGTAGTCACAATACAGCATATGGCTAGCACATAAAAGAAGACAGCAATGAACACAATGATAAGGTTGTTTGATATTACATAAAAATTAGGAGATTGGGTAACACTAGGTACAGAGCAAATTTAAAGCTCAGTGTAGGAAACTAAATAGATGAAGTTAGGTACTTTTTGGTTTTGCTTTTAAATAAGGCAAAAGTTTTACAGTTTTTCAATTCACTAGGGAGTGAGTTCCATAGACTAGGTCCCTTAATTTGCATAGAGTGTTTACACAGATTAAGTTTGACCCTGGGGATATCAAAGAGATATTTATTTCTGGTGTGGTGATAATGGGTCCTATTACATCTGTCCAGGGAGAGTTTCAGAGCATGGTTTGCATTTAAGAACAGGGTTTTGTAAATGTAGTTGACACAAGAGAATGTGTGGAGGGAGTTAATATTTAGCAAGTTTAGGGATTTAAACAAGGGAGCTGAGTGTTGTCTGAAAGCAGAGTTAGTTATTATTCTGATAGCAGATTTTTGCTGTGTGATGATGGGCTTAAGGTGGTTTGCAGTGGTAGACCCCCATGCACAGATACCATAATTAAGATAGGGGTAGATTAGTGCATAATATAGTGAGAGGAGAGCAGAGTTAGGAACATAATATCTGATTTTGGAGAGTATACCAACTGTCTTAGAGACTTAGTTATGTGTTGAATGTGGGTGCTGAAGTTGAGTCTCTTGTCTAGGAATAGGCCAAGAAACTTGCCATCATTTTTATTACTGATGTTAATGTTGTCTATCTGTAGCTGAATTGCATTTGATGATTTGCTTCCAAATAAGATGTAGTAAGTCTTTTCGATGTTTAATGTTAGTTTGTTCGTTGACATCCATAAGTGGACTTTTTTAAATTCATTATTCACAACATTATTTAGTGTATGTGGGTTGAGGTTTGAGTAGATAAGGGTAGTATCGTCAGCAAACAATATAGGTTTGAGAATATTAGAGACATTAGGCAGATCGTCCCAGATTAAGTTTCAGATCGTCCCAGATCGTCACAGATTAAGTTTGACCCTGGGGATATCAAAGAGATATTTATTTCTGGTGTGGTGATAATGGGTCCTATTACATCTGTCCAGGGAGAGTTTCAGAGCATGGTTTGCATTTAAGAACAGGGTTTTGTAAATGTAGTTGACACAAGAGAATGTGTGGAGGGAGTTAATATTTAGCAAGTTTAGGGATTTAAACAAGGGAGCTGAGTGTTGTCTGAAAGCAGAGTTAGTTATTATTCTGATAGCAGATTTTTGCTGTGTGATGATGGGCTTAAGGTGGTTTGCAGTGGTAGACCCCCATGCACAGATACCATAATTAAGATAGGGGTAGATTAGTGCATAATATAGTGAGAGGAGAGCAGAGTTAGGAACATAATATCTGATTTTGGAGAGTATACCAACTGTCTTAGAGACTTTCTTAGTTATGTGTTGAATGTGGGTGCTGAAGTTGAGTCTCTTGTCTAGGAATAGGCCAAGAAACTTGCCATCATTTTTATTACTGATGTTAATGTTGTCGAGGACCGGGCTGCGGGGACACTAAAAAGCCCCAAAATCATCTCAAGATATTTATTTATTTATATATTTATGCATATACAAGAATGTACATAAGGAATGTGAGGATACAAATATGGTAATTACAGTCTTGTAAAGCCACTAGCATGCGCAGCGTTTCGAGCAGGTCCTTAATCTAAGAAAATTTTAAGGAGGTAAATACTTGCAAAATTTATAGACAAAAAAATGATAACAGATTACATGGAATGAAAAAAAAAGATGAGAGAAAATTATAGGTACAGTATATTAAAGCACATAGGTAGCTATGATTGATTGCAATGACAGCTTAAAATGGTAGTTGACAACAAATTGGTAGGCACAATACAGCAGAAACAATATAAGATTGATTGCAATGACAGCTTGAATGGTAGTTGACAAAAATTGGTAGTCACAATACAGCATATGGCTAGCACATAAAAGAAGACAGCAATGAACACAATGATAAGGTTGTTTGATATCAAACAACCGATGTAATATCAAACAACCTTATCATTGTGTTCATTGCTGTCTTCTTTTATGTGCTAGCCATATGCTGTATTGTGACTACCAATTTTTGTCAACTACCATTCAAGCTGTCATTGCAATCAATCTTATATTGTTTCTGCTGTATTGTGCCTACCAATTTGTTGTCAACTACCATTTTAAGCTGTCATTGCAATCAATCATAGCTACCTATGTGCTTTAATATACTGTACCTATAATTTTCTCTCATCTTTTTTTTTTTCATTCCATGTGAAAAATGTGAAAAAAATTTTCATTCCACACCTTCCCTGATATCCTCAAAAAAGCAAGAGTAACGCCAGTCCATAAAGGAGGCAATCCGGCGGACATAAACAATTATAGACCAATATCAAATCTACCCATTCTATCAAAAATATTTGAAAAAATTATTTACAAACAGCTCTATTCCTACCTCGTAAAATTCGACATACTCAGCCCCTGCCAGTTTGGCTTCCGGTCCCAAAAGAGTACCAATGATGCAATCATTAGTCTCCTTGACATTATCTACTCAGCCCTTGACAAAAATGAGTTTCCGATTGGACTCTTCATTGACCTAAGAAAAGCCTTTGATACTGTTAATCACAACTACCTCTTATTTAAACTCCAGCATTATGGAATCCGAGGCCTTGCCCTTGACTACATCCGATCCTATCTTAGTGACAGACACCAATATGTAACCATCAATGATACAACTTCTTCCACTCTACCAATTACCGTTGGAGTGCCACAGGGCAGCATCTTAGGACCTCTTCTATTTCTTATATATATAAACGATCTGCCTAATGTCTCTAATATTCTCAAACTTATATTGTTTGCTGACGATACTACCCTTATCTACTCAAACCTCAACCCACATACACTAAATAATGTTGTGAATAATGAATTAAAAAAAGTCCACTTATGGATGTCAACGAACAAACTAACATTAAACATCGAAAAGACTTACTACATCTTATTTGGAAGCAAATCATCAAATGCAATTCAGCTACAGATAGACAACATTAACATCAGTAATAAAAATGATGGCAAGTTTCTTGGCCTATTCCTAGACAAGAGACTCAACTTCAGCACCCACATTCAACACATAACTAAGAAAGTCTCTAAGACAGTTGGTATACTCTCCAAAATCAGATATTATGTTCCTAACTCTGCTCTCCTCTCACTATATTATGCACTAATCTACCCCTATCTTAATTATGGTATCTGTGCATGGGGGTCTACCACTGCAAACCACCTTAAGCCCATCATCACACAGCAAAAATCTGCTATCAGAATAATAACTAACTCTGCTTTCAGACAACACTCAGCTCCCTTGTTTAAATCTCTAAACTTGCTAAATATTAACTCCCTCCACACATTCTCTTGTGTCAACTACATTTACAAAACCCTGTTCTTAAATGCAAACCATGCTCTGAAACTCTCCCTGGACAGATGTAATAGGACCCATTATCACCACACCAGAAATAAATATCTCTTTGATATCCCCAGGGTCAAACTTAATCTGTGTAAACACTCTATGCAAATTAAGGGACCTAGTCTATGGAACTCACTCCCTAGTGAATTGAAAAACTGTAAAACTTTTGCCTTATTTAAAAGCAAAACCAAAAAGTACCTAACTTCATCTATTTAGTTTCCTACACTGAGCTTTAAATTTGCTCTGTACCTAGTGGTACCCAATCTCCTAATTTTTATGTAATATCAAACAACCTTATCATTGTGTTCATTGCTGTCTTCTTTTATGTGCTAGCCATATGCTGTATTGTGACTACCAATTTTTGTCAACTACCATTCAAGCTGTCATTGCAATCAATCTTATATTGTTTCTGCTGTATTGTGCCTACCAATTTGTTGTCAACTACCATTTTAAGCTGTCATTGCAATCAATCATAGCTACCTATGTGCTTTAATATACTGTACCTATAATTTTCTCTCATCTTTTTTTTTTTTCTCATTCCATGTAATCTGTTATCATTTTTTTGTCTATAAATTTTGCAAGTATTTACCTCCTTAAAATTTTCTTAGATTAAGGACCTGCCCGAAACGCTGCGCGTGCTAGTGGCTTTACAAGACTGTAATTACCATAATTGTATCCTCACATTCCTTATGTACATTCTTGTATATGCATAAATAAATAAATAAATAAATCTGTTATCATTTTTTTGTCTATAAATTTTGCAAGTATTTACCTCCTTAAAATTTTCTTAGATTAAGGACCTGCCCGAAACGCTGCGCGTGCTAGTGGCTTTACAAGACTGTAATTACCATAATTGTATCCTCACATTCCTTATGTACATTCTTGTATATGCATAAATAAAAATAATAAAAATAAAAGATATTACATAAAAATTAGGAGATTGGGTAACACTAGGTACAGAGCAAATTTAAAGCTCAGTGTAGGAAACTAAATAGATGAAGTTAGGTACTTTTTGGTTTTGCTTTTAAATAAGGCAAAAGTTTTACAGTTTTTCAATTCACTAGGGAGTGAGTTCCATAGACTAGGTCCCTTAATTTGCATAGAGTGTTTACGCAGATTAAGTTTGACCCTTGATAACCTCAAGATGATGCACTCTGGCTCTATCATCCAGAAATTTTACCTCTGACACCCCTGTTTCAATACAAAAAGAAATCACAGTAAGGTGATATATCAATGAGAAAATCCACAAGAGCCTTGATGAGAATTCAAACCTATGTGCTGGGTATTCCCAGCACATAGGAACACCTATGATTTATACCTTTCTGATCTGCTCTATAGTAAAAGTTAGATACTCTTATAGACCAAGCAAGCACCTGTGAAGCTATGATAATTTTGAAGACTCAAATTATGAATTATACAATGAATTATATTTTTCAACATGAAACAAAACTTAACTTATTTTTTAGCTTTTTTTTTGTATTACTTGTACTTAACATATATGGCTGTCTGTAACAATATGCACCAATATTGTCCTCACATGGCACTCTCAAGATGTTTATCATCCATATGCACTAAAATGTGAGCTTCCATATTTCCAAGAAGACTGAATCTTTTCACCCATATTCAAATTCTATCATACTATATTACCTACTTTTCACTCTCAAAATGTTTGTCTCCTAATTTATTTTTATTTATATATTTATGTATTCATGAGTTCTTACATTCTTGTACAGCCACTAGCATGCATAGCATTTCAGGCGGGTCCTTAATCCTATGTTCCCTGGAATACAACCCGCCAAATTGTTTAATAACCAGGTACCCATTTTACTGTTGAGTTAAACAGAGGCTATAGTTAAGGATTTGCACCCAGTAAATCTTCTCCTGCCTGGATACGAACCCAGGACAAAGCGCTCGCAAAACGCCAGGCGAGGGTCTTATACCACTACACCACGAGGATAGCAGAATGCACCAACTGTGGTTAATTTTGATTGGTGCTGCCAGAGTCAGTTTGTTGTGTATCCCATTGTGCTGTCTTGAATGTATGAAGACTTGCATAACTATGCATACGAGGGATAAACCTCATAAGTGTCTAGAGTGATAGAAAAGATTCAAGTGTCCTAGAAATATGAAGTCTCATAATCATGAGTGTCTGGTGTCGAAAAAAACTCAAGACGTCCTGGATGTATGAAAACTCACATTGTTGAGCTACAAACATCATGAGTGTCCAGAGAGTGGAAAAAGATTCAGCTATCTTGGTTGTATGAAGACTTGCATGGTTGTGCATTCAGGGGATAAACTTCATGACTACACATAAGGGGCATAACTGGCCGACCCCTCACAGTGTTCAAGAGAGAACTGGATAAGCACCTCCAAAGGATACCTGATCAACCAGGCTGTGACTCGTACGTCAGGCTGCGAGCAGCCGCGTCCAACAGCCTGGTTGATCAGTCCGGCAACCAGGAGGCCTGGTCGACGACCGGGCCGCGGGGACGCTAAGCCCCGGAAGCACCTCAAGGTAACGGTATGACTATCGAAAGTGGGAAAAGATTCAGTCAATTTGAAAATTTGAAGGCTTGCATAGCTATGCATACAGGGAATAATTACCATGAGTTTTCAGTGTGGAGAAAAGATTGTCAAATTAGTATAATGTAGCTGTATGATGGTGCATATGAATCAAAAATATTCAGAATATCCCAAGTGTGGGAAAAGACTCTTGAGAACATAGCAGTTTAATTACACACTGGCTAGTGTATATAGATGATTAGCCTCATGAGTGTTCAGACTTTGGAAAATATTTAAGTTATGTTGTATTATGATGTCTCACATCATTTCCTGGATGTTAAATAATTTGGTGGGTCATATTGAGGAAAATTAGGATTAAGGACTTGCCCAAAATGGTGTACGTGCTAGTGGCTGTACAAGAATGTAAGAACCCGTGTATATATCGGTAAAAAAATACTTCATCTAGGTGTTAAACCTGGCTTGGATTAGTGTCCAGTCTTGCAGAAAAAAAGTATTCCTTTCCAAATTATTTTTAAAAGGCACAACATGGTATATATGTTGAATAAATCTTATGACATGCATTTATGCATTTACTCATTGTATTTGATACATAACAAGACACTAACTTCCCAGTTATTGAAAATATTCTCTAGAAATTGCAAGCTTCATTGTAAAAATACTGGACAATCTCAATTAGACATTCTATGAAGGTATTTTTGTTTTCATTATTTGTATGAGAAATATGCTTGGCCATGGAAAGAAATGCTCTACATCCAAATTCCAGTTATTTAATGATCTATTCTGTAGTAAGTTAGATGCTCTTACAGACCAAGCAAACACCTGGCAAGCTATGATAACAGATACAGTACTCAAAATTATATTTTTCCAAGATAAAACTAATTTTAACAATTCTGTTTGTTCATTTTGTAATTAACATTTATAAATAAATAAATAAATAAATATGTTTATTCAGGTAAGGTACATACATACAAGTGATGTTACATTAATGGATTGATGTATAGATAGAGCTAGTACATACAATGCCTAAAGCCACTATTACGCAATGCGTTTCGGGCAAGAAAAACATTAATATCTAGAACTTAATACTAAATTGAGCATAAAGAATAAAAAGTGTTTGAGAACAAATACAAATAAAGATAAAAAAAAAGGGGGAACATGACTGAAAAAGCAGCACAAATACAATAGGATGACAAACAGTGTTGATTAAAAAAAATAACAGACATGGGTTGACAATAGAGGAGTGAGGTAGGTTACAGGGAATTTATTAGGTAGTGTTTAGTTTTTATCTTAAACTGGTTGAGAGAGGTACAGTCGTTAACATGGTTGGGAAGGTCATTCCACATTCTGGGTCCCTTGATTTGTAGAGCATTTCTAGTTTGATTAAGTCGTACTCTAGGAATATCAAAACTGTATTTATTTCTGGTGTGGTGCTCATGGGTTCTGTTACAACCTTCAATGAAGCTTTTGAGGTCAGGATTGGCATTACAGTTCAGCGTTTTATATATGTATAATACACAAGAGAGAATGTGCAGTGACTTAATATCTAACATATTCAGAGATTTGAGTAAGGGTACCGAGTGATGTCTGGGGCCAGAGTTGGATAGCTTTGTGTTGAGTAATTAGAGGACGTAAATGATTTTGGGAAGTAGAACCCCAAGCACAAATACCATAGTTGAGGTATGGATAGATGAGGGAGTAATAGAGAGTAACCAGGGCAGGGCGAGGTACATAATATCTGATCTTAGAAAGAATGCCAACAGCATTCAGCATTTATAGTTGTATACACCAATATTGTCCCCACTTAATACTCGCAGAATAATTATTATCTGTATGCACCAACATGTGAGTTTTCCTTTTTCCAAGATGAATCTTTTCACCCATACAGCATGCTCCAAATGTTTATCTCCTATATGCACCAATTAACATGTGAGTTTTCCTTTTCCCAAGATGAATCTTTTCACCCATACAGCATGCTCCAAATGTTTATCTCTGTATGCACCAATTAACATGTGATTAATTTTGAATGCTGCTGCTGCTGCTAGATGCAGTCAGTTTATTGTGCATCTCATACTCATGCACACATAAACAGATTCTTTTTCACCCTTAAGGTTGTAAACTCGTGGAACCACCTACCTGCCGAAGCCATAAATGCCAAAACTCTGCTGGGTTTTAAAATACAACTGGAAAAGATCAGGGCAAGTGGGGGGAGACCTTTAACAAGCCATCCTCCAAAGGATACCTGATCAACCAGGCTGTGACTCGTACGTCAGGCTGCGAGCAGCCGCGTCCAACAGCCTGGTTGATCAGTCCGGCAACCAGGAGGCCTGGTCGACGACCGGGCCGCGGGGACGCTAAGCCCCGGAAGCACCTCAAGGTAGCCACAGGTTTCCTGTCCTCGTCGACTTCACTAGTGTTAGTGGCCCTCAGGTAAATTCATCCTGAGAGTGATATTGCTAAACAAGATTACAGAGGGGCATAAAAAGTCATTTATGTTTATTTATTTATTTATTTATTTATTTATTTATTTATTTATTTATTTATTTATATATAAACAAGAAGGTACATTGGGTTTGTGAGAATACATTGGATAGTACAGTATTTACATTCTTGTAAAGCCACTAGTACGCACAGCGTTTCGGGCAGGTCCTTAATCTAACAGATAATTTTAAGTAGGTAATTTCTATCAGAATTGATAAATGATAAAGATACATTGCAAGAGAAAAATGAGATGAGAGAGCTTAGTAAGTATATTAAAGCACATTGTTATATTAAAGCTCTGATTGATTACATTGACAGCTTGATTAGTAATTTAAACAAGATTAATAGACACCATACAGCAGATTGACAGCACATATAAGACAGCAATGATCACAATGGTAAAGATGTTCAGATTGGGTACATAAAGATTGGAAGACTGGGTAGCAATAGATACAGATAAACATGATTAATAAACACCATATAGCAGATTGGCAGCACATATAAGAAGACAGCAATAATCACAATGGTAAAGATGTTCAAATTGGGAACATAAAGGTTGGGAGATTGGGTAGCAATAGATACAGTGCAATTTTAAGGCAAAAAGTGAAAAACTATGAAGATGACATTAGGTACTTTTTAGTATTGATTTTGAATGATGTAAAAGTTGGACAGCTTTTCAATTCAATAGGGAGTGAGTTCCATAAACTGGGTCCCTTTATTTGCATAGAGTGTTTACACAGATTAAGTTTGACTCTGGGGATATCAAAGAGATATTTATTTCTGGTGTGGTGATAATGGGTCCTATTACATCTGTCCAGGAAGAGTTTCAGAGCAGGATTTGCATTTAAGAACAGGGTTTTGTAAATGTAGTTGACACAAGAGAATTTATGGAGTGAAATTATGTTTAGCATGTTTAGGGAGTTAAACAAGGGGGCTGAGTGTTGTCTGAAAGCAGAATTTGATATTATTCTGATAGCAGACTTTTGCTGGGTGATGATGGACTTGAGGTGGTTTGTAGTGGTTGAACCCCATGCACAGATACCATAGTTGAGATAGGGATAGATTAGTGCATAATGTAGAGAGATGAGAGCAGAGTTAGGTACATAATATCTGATTTTGGAGAGTATACCAACTGTTTTAGAGATGTTTTTGTGTTATGTTTTTTACCTTAACATTAATTCTAACCAGGACATCTGATAATTATAATAACTAATTATAAACCTTTTTTCATTGCATCACTTATGTATTTGCAATACATTATTATACATTGAAGGTAGGTGTTTTGTTAATACATAAAATAATTTAAATATGGAGTATTACAGGATTATAGAAGAGTTGCTGTTTATTATCAGTAGTCTTCACTTTACACAGCATATACTCAAATAATAATAATAATAATAATAATAATAATAATAATAATAATAATAATAATTTATTATTAATAATAATAAATAATAATATAATAATTTATTATTATTATTTATTATTATTATTATTCAGGTAAAAGTACATACATACAAAATGCGTTACAAACAGAATGTTGGATTTAGATAGAGCTAGTATAAACACTATACCTAAAGCCACTAATACGCACAGCGTTTCTGACAAGATGTGAGAAAAACACTTAAAAACTAAAACTTAAAAATAATTGATATCAAAAGAATGAATTGAACTGAAAAAGGGAAAAAAGAAACAAGAATGACAATAATTTCGTGTTGGATGGAACAGTAGAAATTGTCACAGAACAGCAGAAGTAATTTTAACTAAATTATACGAACTACAATTTTTTTTATACCTGTTTTGTACAAATTTATACATGGCAGATATCAGCAGTTATACAATTTGGTCAATAGTCAATATTGTTTGAAAATAGCAAGACATAGATTGACATTTAGAAGGTAAGGTTAGGTTAGGTTAGGTTAGGTTAGGTTAGGTTAGGTTAGGTTAGGTTAGGTTAGGTTAGGTTAGGTGGTTAGGTTAGGTTAGGTAGATTTCATGGAGTTGATTAAGAGAAAAACTAAGTACTACCTAAACTGGTTGAGAGAGGGACAGTCTTTGATGTGATTGGGAAGGTCATTCCACATTTTGGGTTCTTTGATTTGCAGAGAATTTATATAATAATAATAATAATAATTTTTATTTAGGTAAGGTACATACATAAAGAGATTTTACAAAGTTTGTTGGCTTTATAGATAGAGCTAGTACATACAATGCCTAAAGCCACTATTACGCAAAGCGTTTCGGGCAGGAAAAACATTAATGACTAAAGCTTAAAACTAATGGGTAAAAAGAATAAAATGTGTTGAGAACAAATAAAAATAGAGGTAAAAGAGGGGGGAACATTGTTGAAAAAGCAGCACAAATACAATTACAAATTATTACAGAAAATTACTTTCAAACAGCGTTGATTTGAAAAACAAAAAAAAACAAAAAAAAACATACATGGGTTGACAACAGAGGGGTAAGGTAGGTTACAGGGAATTTATTAGGTATAGCTTCGTTTTTAACTTAAACTGGTTGAGAGAGGTACAGTCTTTAACATGGTTGGGAAGGTCATTCCACATTCTGGGCCCCTTGATTTGTAGAGCATTTCTGGTTTGATTAAGTCGTACTCTAGGAATATCAAAACTGTATTTATTTCTGGTGTGGTGCTCATGGGTTCTGTTACAACCTTCTATGAAGCTTTTGAGATCAGGATTGGCATTATAGTTTAGCGTTTTATATATGTATAATACACATGAGAGAATGTGCAGTGACTTAATGTCTAACATATTCAGAGATTTGAGTAGGGGCACCGAGTGATGTCTGGGGCCAGAATTGGATATTGTCCTAATAGCAGCTTTGTGTTGAGTAATTAGAGGACGTAAGTGGTTTTGGGTAGTAGAGCCCCAAGCACAAATACCATAGTTGAGATATGGATAGATAAGGGTGTAATAGAGAGTCACCAGGGCAGGGCGTGGTACATAATATCTGATCTTAGAAAGAATGCCCTGGAAAGAATTTCTGGTTTGATTAAGTCGCACTCTTGGAATAATAGATATTTGTTTGTAGTGTGGTGCCCATGGGTTCTGTTACAGCCTTCTAGGAAGTGCTTGAGGTCAGGATTGGCATTACAGTTCAGAGTTTTATATACAGATAGTACACTTGAGAGGATGTACAGTGACTAACAAACTGTATGAAAAACATTTTGGCAGTCTAGGAAGATGCAGTTTACCCATCCTTGTCTTATTTTGGTGACTTTGTCATAGTTTAATCAAGTTTGTTAGGCATGAATTTCCTCTCAGAAGCCATGTTATATCTGTTATAATATTTATTCTCAAAATGTACTACAATTCTATTTCTGCTCATCTTTTGTAGAATCTTACATGGATTTCATGTTAATTAATGACACAGCTTTAAAGTTTAGTTCTTTATGTTTGTCCCTGTCTTGAATATTTGAACTTTGTTTGCCTTTTTGTTGTAGCTTTCCAATCTCTAGTATAATCCTGCAGCTTTCTTTAGTAACCATTTATTTATTTATTTTATTTATTTATTTATTTATTTATTTATTTATATACAAGAAGGTACATTGGGTTAGAGAGAATGCATAGCATAGTATTTACAATCTTGTAAAGCCACTAGTACGCGCAGCGCTTCGGGCAGGTCCTTAATCTAACAGATAATTTTAAGTAGGTAAATTCTAGCAGAATTAATAAAATAAGATACATTGCAAGAAAAAAAATGAGATGAGAGAGAATAGTAAGTATATTAAAGCTCTGGTTGATTATATTGACAACTTGATTGTAATTTAAACAAGATTAACAGACACCGTTCCCATTATGATGATGATATCTGATCTGTTCCTACTCCTTTTGCTGCACCTAGTTCTTGCAGGTATCTTTTTACCTCGTCTATATCAACTTCAATTGTGTAGTGTTGTTTTGGTGAGATGTTGACACCCCTACTAGGACACCAATCTGATATTGTTTTGTAGGGCTCTTGGAACCTCTTATTGAGCTCTTCATAATGATTATGGAACTGAGAAAGAACAATCTTGCTCGAAACCCATATGACCTGGTTTGTAAAGCTCATTGTTCTTCAATATGTTGCCAGGTTTGTGCTCATGTTAATATCAGTTATATTGTCTGAATTTTTGAAAATCATTCATAAACAAGGTATCCAGATCTTAAACTTTAAATTGTTTATTGGGTTGCTAAAAATTGCCTTATACTTTTCTTTTAGGTCTTTTCTTTTCTTCTTACAGTTTTGTTACAATTTTATTTCTATCAGTCTAGGATGATCACTTCACCTTCTGTTTCTTCAGTCTCCTTATTTATATTTAAATAAGGATATTTATTTATATTTAAATTTAATATATATATTTATATATATACAAGCCTAAATCTTAAAATTGCTTATAGCACTCATTTTGCCTCAAATACATACTTACATGATAATCACTCATTTGCTGTTGTTAAAAGTTTAGTGTCTCTTCTATCTCTGCCCTAAACGTTCAGACATTGGATGGTGGTGTTGCCAAAAAATGAAGCCCTAGAAGGAAAGTGAGAGACTAACTTTCCTTCTAGTGAGGGACGGTTATTGGAGGCCTCAGGAAGCAAATGTGAGCCACTGTGTATGTGCAGGACTATTTATAATATATTAAATCAGCAAATCATATAAATAAATAAAAATTAATATGTTTATTCAGGTAAAGTACATACATACATACAAGTGATGTTACATTAATGGATTGATATATAGATAGAGCTAGTACATACAATGCCAAAAGCCACTATTACGCAATGCGTTTCGGGCAAGAAAAACATTAATATCTAGAACTTAATACTAATTGAGCATAAAGAATAAAAAGTGTTGAGAACAAATACAAATAAAGATAAAAAAGGGGGAACATGACTGAAAAAGCAACACAAATACAATAGGTTAACAGTGGTGATTAAAAAAAAAAAAAAAAAAAATTTACAGACATAGGTGGACAATAGAGGAGTGAGGTAGGTTACAGGGAATTTATTAGGTAGTGTTTAGTTTTTTTCTTAAACTGGTTGAGAGAGGTACAGTCTTTAACATGGTTGGGAAGGTCATTCCACATTCTGGGTCCCTTGATTTGTAGAGCATTTCTAGTTTGATTAAGTCGTACTCTAGGAATATCAAAACTGTATTTATTTCTGGTGTGGTGCTCATGGGTTCTGTTACAACCTTCAATGAAGCTTTTGAGGTCAGGATTGACATTACAGTTCAGCGTTTTATATATGTATAATACACAAGAGAGAATGTGCAGTGACTTAATATCTAACATATTCAGAGATTTGAGTAAGGGTACCGAGTGATGTCTGGGGCCAGAGTTGGATATTGTCCTAATAGCAGCTTTGTGTTGGGTAATAAGAGGACGTAAATGATTTTGGGTAGTAGAACCCCAAGCACAAATACCATAGTTGAGGTATGGATAGATGAGGGAGTAATAGAGAGTAACCAGGGCAGGGCGGGGTACATAATATCTGATCTTAGAAAGAATGCCAACAGTTTTTGAAACTTTTTTTGATATATTTAGAATGTGACCCTGGAAATTCAGCTTGTGGTCGATGAGAACGCCAAGGAATTTGCCATCTAATTTGTTACAAATTTGGGTATTGTTTATTTTGAGATTTATCTGATTAGAGGATTTATTGCCAAACAGAATATAAAACGTTTTGTCAATGTTAAGGGTGAGTTTGTTGGCGGTTAGCCAAAGATGGACTTTCTCTAGCTCAGTATTTACTGTGGCATTTAGAGCAAGGGGGTCAGGACTGGAGTAAATGAAGGTTGTGTCGTCACCAAATAGAATTGGTTTGAGGTGTTGGGAGGCATTTGGAAGGTCATTAATGTAGATGAGAAAGAGGAGAGGGCCAAGTATGCTGCTCTGAGGAACACCAATGTTGATGGGTAGGGTGGGAGAAATTGTATTATTCACAGAAACATACTGGAGCCTGTCAGTAAGATAAGATTTGAGGTATTGCAGGGAGTGTCCTCTGACTCCATAATGATGTAATTTAAGAAGAAGGTTTTGATGGTTGACAGTGTCAAAAGCCTTACGCAGGTCCACAAATAACCCAACAGGAAAATCCTTTTTATCAAGAGCTGGGTGAATTAAGTTAATCATACTAATAAGTGCATCGTTAGTGCTTTTTTTGGGTCTGAAGCCATATTGACAAGAGCTAAGTATATTGTGTTTGGCTAGAAAAGAGTAAAGCTGCTTGTAGATTAGTTTTTCAAATATTTTTGACAAGTTAGGCAGGATTGATATAGGTCTGTAGTTGTTAACATCTGTGAGATCACCACATTTGTGGACAGGGTTACTCTTGCTTTTTTTAGAATGTCAGGAAAGGTTTGGAGTTCAAGTGACTTGTTGAAGAGCAATGCAATAGCAGGGGCTAGAGATCTGGAGGCTTTTTTGTAAATTAAAGTTGGTATCTCCTCGAGGGCACTAGACTTGGTTTTAAGGGAAAGGATTATTTCATCTATCTATCATTCATATATATATATATATATATATATATATATATATATATATATATATATATATATATATATATATATATATATATATATATATATATATGTATGATGTGTGCCCCCCAGGCATACCAAAATCATATACCTGTATATGATTTGCACCCTCCAAGGGGTTAAAAACATATCATGAGATTAAAAAATGTTTGATAAAACGTAATATCATGAGATTAAAAAGAGGTTTTATAAAACCTTAAAAAGACTTAAAACTCATCTTGGCCTCATGTTAACATTTCTAAATGTCAAAAAACATTTATAAAACGTTATTCAAACCAAACTTTGTGATTTTTAAAAATGTTTTTAAATTAAAAATTTCATGCTGGGAAAACATCAGCAAGAAGTCTGCCAGAATACATGCAGTTTTTTTATCAGAGTGGCATCTAAGCTATACCAGACTTTTACCTCAGTGGTATCTAAGCTATATATCAGACCCTTATCTCAGTGGAATCTAAGTTACACCAAACACTTACCTTAGTGGTCTTAGTTATCCTAACATTTGCTTCATGTGTATCTGAGTTATACTGTGTGACAATGTGCAACCAGCTCAGAGCTAGTAATAACTATCTTAAATTTAAAAAATTACATTTTAAAAAATATAAAAGCAAACATTAGCTTGGTAATAGGGTTTTAGATAAATAGGATCTGTCTCCTATTGACCGGTAGACCAAATGCCTTCTGGTCATTAAGACCAGTAGGTCTTCTGCTGTCGTCTATTGCTTCTTATGTTCTTAAGTTTTTAAGTGATAATTTGAGATTTAGGCATCACTGGGTGAATCTGTTTAGATTGTCGTCAAGTTGGGGTAAATATTTTGTATGCAGGAGGTGAAGGTTAAGCACAAGGCTAGTTTTGGTGCTGATTTTGAGAAACTGTCCTGGGGAGGATATTTCTGGGGCAGTGTATTACCAAGGTGGGCCTAGAGAAACGTCTTGTTGAGTCTTACAGTCCTGTAAGATAGCTAGCTTTGTATTGTGTGATGAGGGAAGGTGGAAACAAGTTGGGATGTCAAGAATGGAGGCACCTTCTTGTCAATATGTATATTCAGTGATGCAGTTGAATAGACAAATGGTGGCAATCTCTCTTCTCATGGCAAAACTTGTAAGGAATTATTCTCCTAAAGGCTAGAGAAATGAGATAAACATGATACTGGTATGCTTATGACCATGGCAAATACTTCATTATGGCATGAGCAATTGCTTGGCTTTTATTTTGTATTTGTTAATTTCTACCCAAATTTGAAGTGTTAGTGAGAATAAAATAAAACAATGGAAAGCAACAAAACGTTGCTAAGTAGATCCTATATGTATACAAAACAAAGTATATTTAGTTTATCACGAATTCTTGTTTGAAACTCATGAATTCTTGTTTGAAACATTTGTCTATCAACATGAAGCCTAACCAAGCTGTACATTTGCAGGTGGTACCATCTTTGTTTCACCTATAACCACCTCACCTTCTTGATTAAAACCTTTCTTGATGGAGTGGGTGTGAGAAACAGTTCCTATAACATCAACCGGCCGGCTTTTGGTGACTATGTTGCTGTGGGTAATGGCCAGGCTGCCCCAGACAGCTTCAGTGGGGACATTACTCAGGTAAGTGCATTCATTAAGAGTCATGTATTTCTCTGTAAATTCCTGTCACGAAGGTTCTTAGGAACTCTGCAAGAAGGCCCTAATGCAAAATTAAAGGTGTTTGTATGCTGCTATTAGCAGTTTATTCACCTCCACCATTTAGTATCACAACCTAGTAAGCAAATACGTTATATGTATTCTTTAAATAACACTACAAGGTTGTTGGGTGGCTTTCGATACCTCTGGTACGAACCAGAGAAACTTTCATTAAAACATTTATATCTTTGCTCTCAGATAAGTTATATTTCATGTGATGCATTCATAATAACTCTTATGTTTGTCTTCTTGATGGTATATGAAACTAAATATTATTAACGATTCTCTGTTGATTACAGATTCGTCAAAGAATGTGTAGGGCTTGGTGCTTGGAGGGTTTAGACAGGTAGCATTTAGAAATATTGTATATCTGTATTATAAGTGAGAATGTGTCTACCTGTCTGTCCAAAATTAGAGGCCTTGGGGCTAGGCTCACCCAAGCTGTCAGAGGGAATGGGAATGAGTCAACTACCAGAAGGCTGACTCGAGCACCCAGTATCTACCTAACAAGGATAGTTGTAATTGTTTCATATGTTATTAATTTTATGTCTTCTTATTGACGTGTCGTAGTTTCTTCCAGAGTATATCAGTTATATTGTTAGATATATTGTTGTTAGATATTATTGCTCTGAATATTGTTAGACATTAAGTCACTGCACATTCTCTCATGTGTATTATACATATATAAAATGCTAAACTATAATGCCAATCCTGATCTCAAAAGCTTCATAGAAGGTTGTATCAGAACCCATGAGCATCACACCAGAAATAAATACAGTTTTGATATTCCTAGAGTACGACTTAATCAAACTAGAAATGCTCTACAAATCAAGGGGCCCAGAATGTGGAATGACCTTCCCAACCATGTTAAAGACTGTACCTCTCTCAACCAGTTTAAGTTAAAAGTGAAGCTATACCTAATAAATTCCCTGTAACCTACCTTACCCTTCTATTGTCAACCAATGTCTGTTTTTTTCTTTAAAGAGCGCTGTTTGTCGACATAATTGTATTTGTGCTGCTTTTTCATCTATGTTTTCATTTCTTGTTTTCATTCTACTCATTATGCTCAATTAGTATTAAGCTTGTCATTAAAGTTTATCATGCCCGAAACGCTTTGCGTAATAGTGGCTTTAGGCATTGTATGTACTAGCTATACCTATAAGTTAAACAATCCTTGTAAATATTTATTGTATGTATGTACCTTACCTAAATAAAATTGTATTGTATTGTATTGTATATAGTGGGGTCTTTACCTCAACCTATGCAAGTGGATAATTACTTGCTGCATTATTTACATGCCATAATATCTCTATAAAAATAAAATTGTTTATTGGTTGTTATATGTAAGATAACCTAACACTCAGAGAACTATAGTAATTGTTTAGGCTAGGCTATTAATATTCATTGTTTGAAGTGTATGTGCATGGCAACGAACCGACGCCTCACTTCCTATAACCTAAATATAAATGTTAAAACTTTAATGTGGGACTTCTCAGCAGCTGCAGGCAAGAATGAGTAGTATACCTGCATTTTATAACCTCCTCACCCATCAGTAAACTAAGTGACAAGGATACGCTAATCCCAGCTGTGAGTTGCATTCTTCATTTTTTAAATAATTAATGGTAGACTTCCTAGAGTATTCATAGTAGTGAACTGTGTATATTTGAATGATCTGAACCTTCAGAGTTTTGAGATTTATTAGTACCCAGCTAGAAGTGTTCTGGTATTTTTGTTATTTTTAGTATTAATATAGTAGTATTAAGAGTATATTTTATTCATATTCTGCATAAAGGATAAGATTGGGAAAAAGTGTTGAAGTACAAAAAAAATCTGTCAATCTATCCCTCTATCTATATGCATCCACCTCTCCATCCATCTACTTTCTGTCTCTTTCTCTGTATATCTCTTGCTGTTTGCCTCTGTGTGCTCTTTGTATGTTGGTCTCTGTATCTGTCTGTCTTTCTCTTATAAAATATGAAATTGTCTAATGTTTGGGTGGTCGCCAGTGAGAGGAGTTTAGTGGTGTTAAATATTTAAAAAAGTTATTCTTTACTCTGATAAAATACTGTGGCTTGAGAAACCTTTGAAGCTGTGGAAGAATCGCCTGTTTTATGCAAGTACGGGCAAATTATCGACAGCAGGACATTTCTATTAATTTACCTGAGATCAGTGTATAATAGTGCATATTGCCATAAAAAGACAATGTGTTTTAAAGCGTTTGCTTTGAAAATATTTAGCTGCGTAGCTGGCGAGTGGTGCTAAAAATCGTCATTGGGGATCTGAATGTGATCCTGGCACACTGTTCCCTTTTGAATTCTGGCAACTATTTATTTTATTTATTTATTTATGCATATACAAGAATGTACATAAGGAATGTGAGGATACAATTATGGTAATTACAGTCTTGTAAAGCCACTAGCACGCACAGCGTTTCGGGCAGGTCCTTAATCTAAGAAAATTTTAAGGAGGTAAATACTTGCAAAATTTATAGACAAAAAATGATAACAGATTACATGGAATGAAAAAAAAGATGAGAGAAAATTATAGGTACAGTATATTAAAGCACATAGGTAGCTATGATTGATTGCAATGACAGCTTAAAATGGTAGTTGACAACAAATTGGTAGGCACAATACAGCAGAAACAATATAAGATTGATTGCAATGACAGCTTGAATGGTAGTTGATAAAAAATTGGTAGTCACAATACAGCATATGGCTAGCACATAAAAGAAGACAGCAATGAACACAATGATAAGGTTGTTTGATATTACATAAAAATTAGGAGATTGGGTAACACTAGGTACAGAGCAAATTTAAAGCTCAGTGTAGGAAACTAAATAGATGAAGTTAGGTACTTTTTGGTTTTGCTTTTAAATAAGGCAAAAGTTTTACAGTTTTTCAATTCACTAGGGAGTGAGTTCCATAGACTAGGTCCCTTAATTTGCATAGAGTGTTTACACAGATTAAGTTTGACCCTGGGGATATCAAAGAGATATTTATTTCTGGTGTGGTGATAATGGGTCCTATTACATCTGTCCAGGGAGAGTTTCAGAGCATGGTTTGCATTTAAGAACAGGGTTTTGTAAATGTAGTTGACACAAGAGAATGTGTGGAGGGAGTTAATATTTAGCAAGTTTAGGGATTTAAACAAGGGAGCTGAGTGTTGTCTGAAAGCAGAGTTAGTTATTATTCTGATAGCAGATTTTTGCTGTGTGATGATGGGCTTAAGGTGGTTTGCAGTGGTAGACCCCCATGCACAGATACCATAATTAAGATAGGGGTAGATTAGTGCATAATATAGTGAGAGGAGAGCAGAGTTAGGAACATAATATCTGATTTTGGAGAGTATACCAACTGTCTTAGAGACTTTCTTAGTTATGTGTTGAATGTGGGTGCTGAAGTTGAGTCTCTTGTCTAGGAATAGGCCAAGAAACTTGCCATCATTTTTATTACTGATGTTAATGTTGTCTATCTGTAGCTGAATTGCATTTGATGATTTGCTTCCAAATAAGATGTAGTAAGTCTTTTCGATGTTTAATGTTAGTTTGTTCGTTGACATCCATAAGTGGACTTTTTTTAATTCATTATTCACAACATTATTTAGTGTATGTGGGTTGAGGTTTGAGTAGATAAGGGTAGTATCGTCAGCAAACAATATAGGTTTGAGAATATTAGAGACATTAGGCAGATCGTTTATATATATAAGAAATAGAAGAGGTCCTAAGATGCTGCCCTGTGGCACTCCAACGGTAATTGGTAGAGTGGAAGAAGTTGTATCATTGATGGTTACATATTGGTGTCTGTCACTAAGATAGGATCGGATGTAGTCAAGGGCAAGGCCTCGGATTCCATAATGCTGGAGTTTAAGTAAGAGGTAGTTGTGATTAACAGTATCAAAGGCTTTTCTTAGGTCAATGAAGAGTCCAATCGGAAACTCATTTTTGTCAAGGGCTGAGTAGATAATGTCAAGGAGACTAATGATTGCATCATTGGTACTCTTTTGGGACCGGAAGCCAAACTGGCAGGGGCTGAGTATGTCGAATTTTACGAGGTAGGAATAGAGCTGTTTGTAAATAATTTTTTCAAATATTTTTGATAGAATGGGTAGATTTGATATTGGTCTATAATTGTTTATGTCCGCCGGATTGCCTCCTTTATGGACTGGCGTTACTCTTGCTTTTTTGAGGATATCAGGGAAGGTGTGACACTCTATAGATTTGTTGAACAGTAGTGCTATGGGTGGGGCAAGGGCATGGGAGGCTCTCTTGTACACAATGGACGGAATTTCACTGGTGTTCCCTGCCTTGGTTTTTAGAGAGTGTATGATGGACACAACATCTGCCGGGCTGATTGGTGAAAGGAGAAGAGAGTTTGGATAGCTGCCTGAGAGATATGTGTTAATATGTGTCTGAGTCTGTGGGATTTTACTGGCAAGATTAGCACCAACCGATGAAAAGAAACTATTAAATTCATTTGCCATTTCTAAATCAGTTGACGGTATATCCCCATCCTTGTAGAGTTTTATTTGGTTATGTGAGTGTTGTTTAGTTCCTAGGATACTAGAGATAGTTTTCCAAGTGTTTTTCATGTTGCCTTTTGCTTCATTGAATCTATTCACATAATATGCAAGTTTTGCCTTTCTTATGATACTGGTAAGCATTGATGAGTACCTTTTAGCTACTTCCTTTGAAACTAGGCCAATCCTAACTTTCTTTTCATATTCATGTTTCTTGTTGATTGAGTTGAGAATGCCACTTGTGAGCCATGGATTGTTTAATCTTTTGTCAGTTACTTGCTTTGTAAGAAGGGGACAATGAAGGTTGTAGAGGCTTAGAGTTTTGGAGAGGAAGAGGTTAGCTAATGAATTTATATCATGGGTATTATTGAATTCAGAATCCCAGTTAATATTGTGAAGTGCCTCTGTAAGATTGTCTAAAGCTGATTCACTGTGTAGCCTAAATGAAAGTTTCTTGCTTTTTGGTGGTGTTATGTCCATGTTCGCTATGAGAAAGGTAGGATAGTGGTCAGTTGTTCTGTCGTAGATTATACCAGATACAAGGGGAGCTGTTATGTTTGTCCATATGTGGTCCAAGGTAGTGGCTGATGTTTGAGTGACTCGGGTAGGTTTGGTGATAGTGGGGATTAGCATACAGGAGTTCATGCTGTTAAGGAAATAGTCAACTTGAGAGCAATTTTGTTGACCCAGGTCAATATTAAAGTCTCCTCCCAGAATGATGTGGTTTTTGTTGAGATTGTTGTTTATAATAAGATTCCTTAGGTTGTCTGAGAAAGAAGCTATGTTAGTATTAGGAAATCTATAGATGGCTCCCATAGTCAAAGAGGATTTAAGGGATTTAATTGTAAACTGAGCAAAAGTATATTCACAGTAGTCATCTCTGTCACTAATAACACTGTTGCAGATAAATGTATCTCGGTAATATATAGCTGTGCCACCACCTTTTTTATTAGGCCTACAGTTATGAATGGCTTTATAACCAGCTAAGTTGTAGAGTTGGGTATAGTCTTTATTTAGCCAAGTTTCTGTTAAAATAATGAACGATAGCTTAGTACCTAGTGCTGTGAGTAGTGCATTTAAATCGTCAAAATGTTTACCAAGTGATCTAACATTTTGGTTATAAACTGATAGATAGGTGCTATTTTGGAGTTTGTTTTTAGCCTGGTGTGCTGTGAAATACTTGCAATAATGATGATCAATGTGCTGGTTGGTATAGATATGAGACAGAAGATTTTGATCAGGATCAATATCAGTGTGCATAGAGATGCAGAGGGATCACGATACAAGATACACGATAAAGCAAAACACAAGAATAAGAGCAGATACAATAAAATAGTAACAATTTAGAAGTAAAATAAAGATCCAATAGATAGCCAGGGAGGACACAGAAGTTACATAAAATAAAACACAAAAAATCAGTAGAGACTGACAATATAAATGTAAAATAAAAAATAATAAGAAAAATAATAATCATAAAAAAAAATGATCTTGAAGATAATTAGCTTGCATATTGGTACTTTCGACCAAATAGTTATTATAACTACTTTCATTTTAGGTGGATTGGTGGCTATTTTACTGCTACTCTCTCTCTCTCCATATTTGTATTGTTTATGATTCCTTGTACAGCATTCCTATCCCCCCCTCCTGATCCACTCCTTTTTTCCCTCTGTCATTCTACCACTATTGCTCTTTATCTTTCTAGTAAGTTTCTAGTTTCTTCTTTTTTCTTTCCTTTATCTTCTACTTTCTTTCTTTCTTTATTTTCTTTATCTTTCTTCTTTTCCTGCTCAAAATGCTATGCATGTTAGTAGCTTTGCAAAAATGTAAAAACATTAATGCTATGTATTCTCATAAACCCAATGTACCTTCTTGTATATATAAATAGAAAAAAATAAAATTGTAGGTAGATGGAACTCCTTCCTGCTTCTTGGGAATTGACTGCATACACTGTTGTTTCTTGCAATGCTTTCTTAACCTCTGGGTCTCTTTTCGTAAAGTACTTATATATGAGCTTCTCAAAAGCTCACATTCGTGTGTGTGTAAATAATAAATAAATAAATATGTTTATTCAGGAAAGGTACATACATACAAGTGATGTTACATTAATGGATCGATATATAGATAGAGCTAGTACATACAATGCCTAAAGCCACTATTACGCAATGCGTTTCGGGCAGGAAAACCATTAATATCTAGAACTTAATACTAATTGAGCATAAAGAATAAAATGTGTTGAGAACAAATACAAATAAAGATAAAAAAAGGGGGAACATGACTGAAAAAGCAGCACAAATACAATAGGTTGACAGTGTTGATTGAAAAAAAAAAAAAATAACAGACATGGGTTGACAATAGAGGGTTAAGGTAGGTTACAGGGAATTTATTAGGTAGTGTTTAGTTTTTATCTTAAACTGGTTGAGAGAGGTACAGTCTTTAAATTAACATGGTTGGGAAGATCAGTCCACATTCTGGGTCCCTTGATTTGTAGAGCATTTCTAGTTTGATTAAGTCGTACTCTTGGAATATCAAAACTGTATTTATTTCTGGTGTGGTGCTCTTGTGTTCTGTTACAACCTTCAATGAAGCTTTTGAGGTCAGGATTGGCATTACAGTTCAGCGTTTTATATATGTATAATACACAAGAGAGAATGTGCAGTGACTTAATATCTAACATATTCAGAGATTTGAGTTGGGGTACCGAGTGATGTCTGGGGCTAGAGTTGGATATTGTCCTAATAGCAGCTTTGTGTTGAGTAATTAGAGGACGTAAATGATTTTGGGTAGTAGAACCCCAAGCACAAATACCATAGTTGAGATATGGATAGATGAGGGAGTAATAGAGAGTAACCAGGGCAGGGCGGGGTACAAAATATCTGATCTTAGAAAGAATGCCAACAGTTTTTGAAACTTTTTTTGATAGATTTAGAATGTGTCCCTGGAAATTCAGCTTTTGATCAATAAGAACGCCAAGGAATTTTCCATCTAATTTGTTACAAATTTGGGTATTGTTTATTTTGAGATTTATTTGATTAGAGGATTTATTGCCTCACACATTCTTCCCTCACATTACATTATTACACTCATTACACACACATTAGTGTGTGTAATGAGAGATGTGCTCAAATTATAAATAATCAAGTTGTCACAATAGTTAAGAATAACTTAACTTTTGTGAAACTGAGCAACTATTTTTAATGTGAATAAACATTATCTTCCTATTCTGTATTTTTTCCGTATTTGTTTTTCAAAATCCTAAAATGAAATCTCATAAACTATTTACTTGCAGGTCAATGTTTGGGACAGTATACTAGGTGATACAGACATCCAGAAGATGGCAGCCTGCCAAACTGACCCCAAGGGAAACTTCCTCTCGTGGGAGGCGGGCTGGACGCTCCACAACGTAACTTCTTATGACATGTCTCTGGACAAATTTTGTAATCAAGAAGTGGGCAATATTTACTTCTGGTTTCCTGATGTTACAGATGACACCGCTCAGTACCTGTGTGAAGCTCTGGGCACTCACCTGCCACTCGTAAAAAGCTTGCAAGATGCCCGGCATCTGTATCAACTCTTGGAGACCATGTGGCCTAATGGTGACCATTGTCCTGTCTACATCTGGAGTCCTCTCAATGATAAGAAGCAAGAGAATGTTTGGGTAGCTTCTTATGACAAGAATTATATTGATAACTCCACCTACTGGTCACCAGATGAGCCTAATGGTTATAGATATGAAAACTGTGGAGCAATAAATCTAGACGGCCATATTGACGATGACTGCTCCTGGCGTAGGTGCGCACTCTGCACATTTACTGAACCCAAGAGATTTTCCTTGCTAGGGACATGTGAGCCAGAACTGCGTAACATTTACTTTGTCGCGTACCAAGAGGAATACGGTGGTTTGATCTTCAGGAGTTACGGATCAAACCACATTAAGAAAGTGAATGGGACATGGATTTACATCAATGCAGTGCAGGACTACATCATAGCCAAGATGGAAGAATTTGATCCCGACTTTCCAATGGGGCGCAGATGGTGGCAGCTGGAGAGAGAGGTGTGCGGCCAGCCAAGCGGTGGTCGACGTCTCATGCTACTCACACCTTGTCTCTCTAACCATTATACATGTGATGACGGGACCTGCATCCCTCACCACTATCGCTGTGATCTCAAATATGATTGTAGAGATCTAAGCGATGAGCTGGAATGCGAGCTCATCTTATTCCCCAAAGATTACCACCAGAATCTTCCTCCAAGAGTGCCTGGGAAGGAGGACTCGAAGCTTCCAGTTGTCATAAATGTTATCATTAAATCCATAGATGTCCAGACGGTAGCGATGTCCATGAAATTATCTTATGAAATAGAAATGATATGGTTTGATAACAGGCTTCAGTATTATAATTTGAAGTCAAATGACAGCCTAAACAGCCCAACCGTAGACGTGATGATGAAGCTGTGGTCGCCGCTGGTGAAGCTTCTCAACACTGACACCATCGACCAAACACTCTTGGCCGCAGATACCAACACTTTTGTCAAAAGACTCACTCAGCCCTTGGGAAGGGACGAGGGAGCTGCAGGCGAAGGTTAGTCACCTCTTTGGAAACATTATTATTATATATATATATATATATATATATATATATATATATATATATATATATATATACATATATATATATATATATATATATATATATATATATATATATATATATGCTATTAGCATATGTAAACTCTCAGTTGATTGATACAAATATATTAAATATTTTGTCATTATTATCAATGTGCCATTTGGTGTTATTGTGAGCTAAATATTGACAAGCTTATGATGTATTGCTTCAGTGGACATGTATTCCGGAGAAGAGAACCCCATATCTGTGAGCAGGAAGTACAGCACAGTGTACGCCTGTCAGTTCGACCTCACACTCTACCCCTTCGACAACCAGCACTGTGACATCCACCTTCAGATCGTGTCTGGCCAGGTGTCCTTCCTCGAAGTCCACTCTAACTCCACCGTTGTCTACTTGGGAAGCAATGTCCTCAATGAATACAAGGTCAGCACCTGAACTCCCTCCAAGAGTCCAATTTACATTTTCATATTAAATATTTTGAGTATATTTTCAATGAGTAAATAGCGTGTATATTATAATATAGCTGGTTTATACATGGTTGAGCGGCTTGTGTGTGCCTCAGATCGGGGACGTGAAGGTGCTCCTGAGGAAGGACTACCTGGCAGGCGAGGCTCGGGTCCGGGTGCCCATGACGCGACAGTTTGGTAACTCCATCCTCAACATCTACATTCCTTCCCTCATCCTCATGATCATCAGCTACCTCACCTTCTACTTCAGAACCTCCCTCTTCGACGTGCGAGTCATGGTCACTCTCACGGCCCTTCTCGTCCTCGCTACACTCTTCGCTCAGGTCCGTTCATACAATTACTCTGGGTCCGTCTAATTACCAAAAACTACCACATACTACACACGCTTCAGAAAACTTCCTGGCAATACGTTAGTAATGAATAAATATGATATATTAAGTTAGGCTGACCTAACCTGACCTAACCTAACCTAACCTAACCTATCCTAACCTAACCTAACCTAACCTAACCTAACCTAACCTAACTTAACCAAACCTAACCTAACCTAACCGAAGCTTGGATCGTCGACTTGATTTGGCGTCACCAGCTTTTTATTTTCGTCTAATTTCTTTATAAAAAGATACTTTTTCAGATTAAAATTATGTTTTTTCGTGTTGTACATTCAGCACCAACATTATAATGAGTAAATATATCATATTTATTCATTACTAACGTATTGCCAGGAAGTTTTCTGTAGCGTGTGTAGTATGTGGTAGTTTTTGGTAATTAGACGGACCGATTACTCTCAACCAGTTCACATAAGCACAGTCAAATATGATGAAACGCTCAACTGATTTGTTTTCTGTTGGGAGCCCTGTCGGCTCCCTGAAGCTATTTATTTATTTATTTATTTATTTATGCATATACAAGAATGTACATAAGGAATGTGAGGATACAAATATGGTAATTACAGTCTTGTAAAGCCACTAGCACCCGCAGCGTTTCGGGCAGGTCCTTAATCTAAGAAAATTTTAAAGAGGTAAATACTTGCAAAATTTATAGACAAAAAAATGATAACAGATTACATGGAATGAAAAAAAAATATGAGAGAAAATTATAGGTACAGTATATTAAAGCACATAGGTAGCTATGATTGATTGCAATGACAGCTTAAAATGGTAGTTGACAACAAATTGGTAGGCACAATACAGCAGAAACAATATAAGATTGATTGCAATGACAGCTTGAATGGTAGTTGACAAAAATTGGTAGTCACAATACAGCATATGGCTAGCACATAAAAGAAGACAGCAATGAACACAATGATAAGGTTGTTTGATATTACATAAAAATTAGGAGATTGGGTAACACTAGGTACAGAGCAAATTTAAAGCTCAGTGTAGGAAACTAAATAGATGAAGTTAGGTACTTTTTGGTTTTGCTTTTAAATAAGGCAAAAGTTTTACAGTTTTTCAATTCACTAGGGAGTGAGTTCCATAGACTAGGTCCCTTAATTTGCATAGAGTGTTTACACAGATTAAGTTTGACCCTGGGGATATCAAAGAGATATTTATTTCTGGTGTGGTGATAATGGGTCCTATTACATCTGTCCAGGGAGAGTTTCAGAGCATGGTTTGCATTTAAGAACAGGGTTTTGTAAATGTAGTTGACACAAGAGAATGTGTGGAGGGAGTTAATATTTAGCAAGTTTAGGGATTTAAACAAGGGAGCTGAGTGTTGTCTGAAAGCAGAGTTAGTTATAATTCTGATAGCAGACTTTTGCTGTGTGATGATGGGCTTAAGGTGGTTTGCAGTGGTAGACCCCCATGCACAGATACCATAATTAAGATAGGCATTCAAACTGACATGTGCCATATTAGTTTGGTGTCATCATTTCCAGAAATTAGAGTGCCTACTGGAGATCAGCACCAGAACCTGGTCCCTCAGAGAGGCATAGGGAGCAATGGCCAGTATGAGCACTCTACATTTAGTTTGTCATGTCTGCCAACGACTGGGGAATACCACCTGAAAGGTAGGCTAAACAATACAAATCTCTAACTGGTTAAAATTGCGACCTACGTCTGAAGAGCCAAAGATCTGTCCCAAAATAGAACAATGAATCATCATCCCAATAGCACGCCCATTCATTAGCACCCCCTTTCCTCGACAGGGAGGGAGAGGGAGTCCGCTCAGGTGAGCCAGCCCACAGCCAATATTTATAATATCTATATATCTAAGTAAACAAATTGTTTACAGTGGCTTAAGCCACCATGTCCATTACCTAGTAAGCATTCATAACATACTAGTAACAGTTCTGTGTCAAAAACCACAGTACTTAATTTTATCAGTGTCAGACACAGTTACAGCTTACTTATACAGTATATACCATTATATACCTCAATTGTGGTAACATGTATACACACATTAAGTGTGTTATCTAGCATTATCTGCAATTAACTGATTTTCAGAGCTGCTCATTAAAAAATACTCTTTAAAAAAGTGCTTTTAACACAGTAAGACCATATCATTACAATATATTCATAATCAACTGTATCAAACCCTATTACAGGTAAAACCAGTAGGCATTTTACTGTATTTTATCAAACCTCTATTAGGGTGATAGATCTTCTAATAATTTTGCAAAAATAGTGCCATTTACTATTTTTTTTTTAAATTATTACAAAATTTACCGATTTGGTGCATTCGGTGCATTTGGATGACAAACCAAATTATTACACTTGACAATTGAGCACCTGTTACATCCAGAATCCAGGGAGGAAAGGAAGGACGATCTTTGGAATCATTACCTAAGTAGACAGGAAAGCTCATTTATCAAAATACATTAACATTGTACATATTCTTATTAAAAAAGAGAAAATATCTCCGAAACTCGGAAAAATCCAGATGACGGCAATTCTTCACCTGCTACAGAAACAGGAAAGAAAAGGACACTTATAAAGTGTTAAAAAATCACTTGACTCGACTGATTGACAAATGTCAAAAGTTAGCTAATCAAGTATCTCTTGATTTAATCATCATGAATAACAAAATTAAAACAGCTGTTGAAAAATTTGATAAAATTCAATGCCTTTCTGAGACTTATTTAGCAGAAAGAGTTAATGCTGATTTAACCCAAAGGGAACTTCAGGATACCAGAGCTGAAACAGCAATTTATGAAAATAAAATCTAGGATCAACTAGATCCTTTAATCAAACCTGCATTACCAGCAGTACCCCAACCAAATGTGAGCACATATCATGCACTCAGTTGGTACCTCAACTATCCCATATGTAACAGCCGAGCTCCCAAAGGTACAATTACCATGTTTTTAGGGCCAAGTAAGAAGGCATTACAGATCATTGTAAATTTGTCATTAACAGATGAAGATTATGATAAAGCCATACAATTGATACATGCTAAGTACAGTGGATACTAGTCAAGAAACCTGAAGGCCTACTGGCGACTTCTATCAGTTGAATGACAAAGTCATCACTTAGCTAAACAGCAAATCATTAACCTTAATCTACAGCCTACAGGTCATTTAAATCAGGTGATAGACAAACGTCATCATCACTTGGCTACAATAGTCTACCATTGGGGATTAAGACCAATCTTAATCTCAAATCACAATCTGATTGGCTAAACAGCCCCTCATCACTAATCTACAATCTTAAGGCTAACAGCACATTGACAATGTCAATCCAAGTATCAAATCAAATCAAATCAAATGTTTATTTAGGTAAGGTACATACATACAAGAGATTTTACAACGAGTGATGGATTTATAGAGAGGGCTAGTATATACAATGCCTAAAGCCACTATTACGCAAAGCGTTTCGGGCATGAAACACTTTGTATTATCATTCATCTAAGATAACTATCTTAATCCAAGAATATAATCTTGATCACCTAATCTCATGCTTTCACTGGAGTGAAAGCAGCCTCAGAAAATCTGAAGCCAATCAAGCATCTCAAAGAGAATTACTTAATAGAAAAGGCAAAGCCGAGAAAAAATAAAGCAAAATGCTTCATCACATCAAGAATAATGTAAATACACATTATAACAAATGCAATTCATCCTTTAAGGAAATCCTTGGAGGAGTACGAGTGTTACATGCTTGTATGACCTACTTGCATGTAATTACTTACCTACAAGTGTTACATACTTGTAGCAATGTCATATCACAAGAAAAAATCACTAAAGGTGAATCCACGGACAAAAATGTCCAAACTGACAATCAGAAATCAAGGCAACAACACTCCTCTTCTGCAAAGTGGAAAGAGTAATGTTGGCTCATATGCTATATCACCCACAGTTAACAGAACTGTAGGAAATCTAGCTCCCAAGACAGATAAAACAAAAGGAGCTAAAAGTGCATCAAGATGTTTATTCCGTCAGGAAGCACATACCTATCAAAGCACAGCGTATGCAGATGCAGACTGTGCCAACAGAATCAATAATAAATCTACTGTATATGTGTTACGGCCCTCTCGGGACGCAACGGGGTTCTTACTCTGATGTAGTTAGAGGAAGATATATATCCGGCCCCAAGCCAGTAGAGGCTATCAAGGGATGCGATCCGTGACGCAAGTAACTTAAAGGGAGTAGGGAAAGAAAGGTAAGAACTTAATATAATATAATGTTCACCATCACCATTTAAATATATAAAAGTAAAACGTACACAAGGGGGAGGGGTATTAACACTTTACAAAGGGGATCAACACTGTAGTCTTCTGCTGGAGACTATGGATCCTCGAAGCTAGGTGCTGAGTCCGCGGTGCTTTCTTCGTGGCCTCAAGACGTGTCCTCTGAGAACGCCGAGCCTACCCTGGCCACAGGTCAGCCACAACACAGGTCCACTGGGGGCACCGTCGTGGAGGCCGTCAACCACACGTCCAGCAGGTCTGCTGGCAGGTACTGAGCCACCAAGGCTGGTACGGCCACTCCACGAACGATAAAAGGGGTACGCCCTAGACAGGAGTCTCGTGTGATATCACCAATCACCCTCCTGTCCTCAATACCCCAGTGGATTATCGTCTCCAACCGTCGGTCCCGGGTAAATCCTTCCACTGCCACTCCACTGGCAGGCTTAACACACCACAGTGTTCTTCCGGGGGGACGACGTCACGACAGCTGCAGCAAACTTCACTGTATGGAGACTGGCTGCCTCGGGTAGACTGACTCCACCTTCAACACAGTGGTCCCAGGTCGGCTCTGTAAGCAGACACGTCATTAATAACCGGGACACTAATACACCACACTCACAGGCTCAGATACAAACGCCCGACATATCCACTCCATAGATGGCGCTGTCGTCGGAGCACCACCTCACCAGAGGTCAGGAGCGGCGGTGTTGAGCGCTGAACCAGACTGGAAACTGGTCCTCGAGGCCAGTACACGCTGTCCTCACTAGGTGTCGTCGTTCGTTTGGCGGGGGTTTCGGGAGCTGACCCACAGATGGCGTGTTTGTCACTGCTCCAGGCTCGGACGTTGGATCCGGGTTCGTAACACCTCCCCACCAAAAAGAATTTGGTTTGGGGTTCTATAAAAAACACAAACCAAATTAGCAGGGCGACACAACTCCAAATGGACTTACTTATACTATGAACTGGAGTGATGAGGCTGTCTTGTCCACAGAACTTTTCTACTGAGAAACCCTGGCACAAAGGGAGCTTGAAAATGGAAGGCAATGATCTGCCTGACGTAATCTTCCACGTCTCCACTGCGATGTCAAGCAGGGGCATCATCTCACATCTCTCGAGTAAGGATTGGTTTCGACACGATCTGGGGTGACTCGACACTTTCCTATGTCGTGGCACCGATGATGGCTGACCACAGACGGCATTTCTGGTACCGGTCCGATGGTCCTTCAGGGAGACAGGAACCTGGAATACAGGGGTCTGATAATTCAGAGTGATAGCGACCGCGAGTAAAACAGTACTTACAGCATACTCTACTAGGTCCACACCTAGTCCCAACGGGGCTGTTCGTACGTCGCAGGTGGCATTCGCTCTGCCACCGTCAGGTCGACCAACGTTCCACATAACGCTGCATTGAGGCTCAGCAGTCACGCGGGGGGTGTCAACCTGTCGGAAACAGTCACTCACATTATCACATGTCGTACCTCCTGTATCATCTATTACCTCCCAGGTCCCTTCTTCAACTGCAACACCTGCAGTACAAATCTCCAATCCCTGGGACCTCTTCTCGATGTTCACGGGAGCCATCATCCTTCGGGTCGTCCACTGATCCTTACTGAGAACACAGAGAGCACATAGGAGAACAAAACAAAATACCGCTAAGAAACATGAGGCCAATTGAGGGATAAGCTTCCCGAGCCAGTCATGTCCATAGCCGGCCACATCCACACGCCTGGCTTGGACCGAAGAGGGCACTAGACCTTTTGAACACACCGCACCTACCTCTGACGTCTGGGGAATCTCTGGCTGGTTCACTACATGCTGTAACTTGCCATACCGCAAGCACACATCCGCCTTCGCTCCAGACTCGTTGGTATCCGTGGGTGCCCGCACACAAGGCCTCTCTTCTTGCTCAGGTACCTCTGCCTTCTTAACCTCATGTTCCTTGTCGAGAGAATCAGGAGACACTGCTAGATAACTGTCGATCTCAATCTGTAGGCGAGAGGACAAATTAAACATAGTTACATCCGGGTCTGTCTTTACCTGGACATTACCATTGCCTGTTACCTCAGACCGTGCTGTTCCGGTAGACTCGTCCGCAACCTTGGGAAGATTGATGCTCCAATCTGTCACCAAGTCGTTGGCTAGTACCACGTCAATCCCAGCCACAGGGAGGGTATCGACTACTGCCAACGCACATGTGCCGCTGAAATAAGGCGAGTCGAGATGTACTGGCACTAAGGGGGCGATGTACTGCGTCCTTGGAAACCCAACCAGGATAACCTCTGGTCTCCCATCCACACTTACTCCCTCGGGTAACGAGCTCTTCACGATCAGGGACTGGGCTGCTCCACTATCTCTGAGCACTACAACTGATCTACCAGTATGATCACTCGTTACATACCCGGTTGAAGTGTGAGGGGCCAACAAACTTGGTTCTTCCTGCTTCGTCGTAGACTGGTTTCCTGCTGGTGATGTAACACAGCTCATCAACATCACCTCCCTACGTGCGCTGCCACCTCTTCTGCCTCGGCACCTAGCAGCTATATGCCCTTTCTGCCCACAAGTCCAGCACACCATATTCCTCCTCGGACTCCGGTGTTTCGGACTACTAGGACTTGTTCTTCGGGGGCTACTTGGGGGCGTCTTCTTAGCACTTCGTGGGACGGGTCTTTCTTCTTCGTCGTGAGGTCTGTCAAACCGGCGCTGGTAATTCCTCGGGACGTACTTAGCAGACGGCCTATGAGTCAGGATGTACTCTTCAGCCATGGTGGCTGCTGCACTCAAGGTCTCTACCTGCTGTTCCTCTAAGTACGTCTTGAGGTCTCCAGACAAACAATCCTTGAAGTCCTCGAGCAGAATCAGCTGCTCGAGGTCTTCCTTGGTCTCCACCTTCCGAGAGGCACACCATTCTTGAAAAAGTCGCTCCTTGATGGTGGCGAATTCGGTGAAAGTGTGCTCTGAGGTCTTCTTCAGGTTTCTGAACTTTTGCCTATATGCCTCAGGTACCAATTGGTACGCCATGAGCACCACTTTCTTCACCATATCGTAATCGCCGGAGTCGTCAAGGGATAACGTAGAGTAGGCGATTTGGGCCTTCCCAGTCAAGACTGACTGTATCATGATGGCCCAATTCTCCCTTGGCCACTCCAAAGAGGCAGCGACTTTCTCGAAGGCTGCGAAGAACTTCGAAACTTCTCTCTCGTTGAATTTGGGGACCATTTTGATATTCCTTACCGGATCGAAACCGCTTACTCCAGTTTGTCTCTGTCCAGCGCCTAATCGTAATACTTCTAGTTCATGTTGTCTCTGTCTTTCTTCTCTCTCTCTTTCTCGTTCTTCTCTCTCTCTTTCTCGTTCTTCTCTCTCTCGTCTCTCTTCTCTTTCTCGTTTCTCTCTCTTTCTCGTTCTTCTCTCTCTCTTTCTCGGTCTTCTCTCTCTCTTTCGCGTTCTAATTCTAAACGCCTCATCGCCAATTCTTTATCTTGTCTTTCTCTTTCCATTTCTAATTTCTTCCACTCTATTTCTCGATTAATTTCCAAGGCACGCATTTTGACTGTTAGGAAGCTGATATTAAGCTCACCTGCATCACTGTCAACGTCGCTGCCCTTATCTTCCTTTTCCATGGAAGCTATCTCCTCACCTTCCCTTGTACTAGGAGTTTCGCCTTCCTGTTTCTCTTCTGCCTTCAGGTGCCGGTGAACCTTGGACAAGATCTCCACACGGGAATCACTGGCACGGATCTTGATCTCCAGGTAGGCGCTCACTAGTACAAGCTCTGGTTTGCTCAGATACTTTAATCTGGCAAGACAGTCCACTCTATTCAGAAAAGCCTGAACATCGTCCAGATCATCGATGGTAGCCTTTTCTGCCATTGTCACAGATGGAACACTCAACTAGCACTTAACACACCGAGCACTGTTCTACGCCAATATTGCACCAAACACTGCACTTGCCAATATTGCACGTAATCACTTCGGGCACCGCACTACCCAATATTGCACTGAATCCAAGCGAACACTTCGCTCTACAATATTGCACTGAATCACTGAGCACCGCACTAGTCAATATTGCACTTAATCGCTTAATCACAGCGAGCACCGCACTGCACAATATCGCACTTAGTCACTCTGAGCACCGCACAGGACGTATAACGTCACAATCGTCACACAGGGGGAATTATATACAGGGATTACGCCACTTCACCACCCCTGTCAAACATACTTAACAAGGGGACGGATCCCGCTGGGGATGCCAATTATGTTACGGCCCTCTCGGGACGCAACGGGGTTCTTACTCTGATGTAGTTAGAGGAAGATATATATCCGGCCCCAAGCCAGTAGAGGCTATCAAGGGATGCGATCCGTGACGCAAGTAACTTAAAGGGAGTAGGGAAAGGAAGGTAAGAACTTAATATAATATAATGTTCACCATCACCATTTAAATATATAAAAGTAAAACGTACACAAGGGGGAGGGGTATTAACACTTTACAAAGGGGATCAACACTGTAGTCTTCTGCTGGAGACTATGGATCCTCGAAGCTAGGTGCTGAGTCCGCGGTGCTTTCTTCGTGGCCTCAAGACGTGTCCTCTGAGAACGCCGAGCCTACCCTGGCCACAGGTCAGCCACAACACAGGTCCACTGGGGGCACCGTCGTGGAGGCCGTCAACCACACGTCCAGCAGGTCTGCTGGCAGGTACTGAGCCACCAAGGCTGGTACGGCCACTCCACGAACGATAAAAGGGGTACGCCCTAGACAGGAGTCTCGTGTGATATCACCAATCACCCTCCTGTCCTCAATACCCCAGTGGATTATCGTCTCCAACCGTCGGTCCCGGGTAAATCCTTCCACTGCCACTCCACTGGCAGGCTTAACACACCACAGTGTTCTTCCGGGGGGACGACGTCACGACAGCTGCAGCAAACTTCACTGTATGGAGACTGGCTGCCTCGGGTAGACTGACTCCACCTTCAACACAGTGGTCCCAGGTCGGCTCTGTAAGCAGACACGTCATTAATAACCGGGACACTAATACACCACACTCACAGGCTCAGATACAAACGCCCGACATATCCACTCCATAGATGGCGCTGTCGTCGGAGCACCACCTCACCAGAGGTCAGGAGCGGCGGTGTTGAGCGCTGAACCAGACTGGAAACTGGTCCTCGAGGCCAGTACACGCTGTCCTCACTAGGTGTCGTCGTTCGTTTGGCGGGGGTTTCGGGAGCCGACCCACAGATGGCGTAGTTGTTACTGCTCCTTGCTCGGATGCTGGATCCGGGTTCGTAACACTCATGGGTTCTGATACAACCTTCTATGAAGCTTTTGAGATCAGGATTGGCATTATAGTTTAGCGTTTTATATATGTATAATACACATGAGAGAATGTGCAGTGACTTAATGTCTAACATATTCAGAGATTTAAGTAGGGGTACCGAGTGATGTCTGGGGCCAGAATTGGATATTGTCCTAATAGCAGCTTTGTGTTGAGTAATTAGAGGACGTAAGTGATTTTGGGTAGTAGAGCCCCAAGCACAAATACCATAGTTGAGATATGGATAGATAAGGGAGTAATAGAGAGTCACCAGGGCAGGGCGTGGTACATAATATCTGATCTTAGAAAGAATGCCCACAGTTTTTGAAACTTTTTTTGATATGTTTAGAATGTGTCCCTGGAAATTAAGCTTGTGGTCAATGAGAATGCCAAGGAATTTGCCATCTAATTTGTTACAAATTTGGGTATTGTTTATTTTGAGATTTATTTGATTAGAGGATTTATTGCCAAACAGAATATAAAAGGTTTTGTCAATGTTAAGGGTGAGTTTGTTGGCAGTTAGCCACAGATGGACTTTATTTAGCTCAGTATTTACTGTGGCATTTAGAGCAAGGGGATCAGGACTGGAGTAAATGAAGGTTGTGTCATCAGCAAATAGAATTGGTTTGAGGTGTTGGGAGGCATTTGGAAGATCATTAATGTAGATGAGAAAGAGGAGAGGGCCAAGTATGCTGCCCTGGGGAACACCAATGTTGATGGGTAGGGTGGGAGAAATTGTATTATTCACAGAAACATATTGGAGCCTGTCAGTAAGGTAGGATTTGAGATATTGTAGGGAGTGTCCTCTGACTCCATAATGATGTAATTTAAGAAGAAGGTTTTGGTGGTTGACAGTGTCAAAAGCTTTACGCAGGTCCACAAACAACCCAACAGAGAACTCATTTTTATCAAGAGCTGTATGAATCGAGTTAAGCATACTAATAAGTGCATCGTTAGTGCTTTTTTTTGGTCTGAAGCCATATTGGCAAGGGCTAAGTATATTGAGTTTGGCTAGATATGAGTAAAGCTGCTTATAGATTAGTTTTTCAAAAAGTAATTTTCAGAGTAATGTTAATGCCTTAGTATAAAAAACAATTACTACAGATACATTACCTACTGTACAGCTGGAACTAATCTACCAAGGAGCTTGCATTCAAACAAGAGTACTAGATCTTGAAGCTACAACTCCTGATAAATCACATCATACAGAAACTGTAATAGTGGCTTGACTAGGCAAAGAATAGTCACCACTTAATATCCCCCACATGATTGATGACGGATTGGAATCTGTGCATAAATTGTGGCAACTTGATGTAATAGGAATAATTCCTGAACAACCAAAATCCTGATGTCTGTACATATAATAAGTACTCAGAAACTGTACAGTACCATGGACAGTACTGGGTAAGGCTACCATGGAAAATCAACCATAAAACCTTACCTACCAACTATCATATGGCTTATAGTCAATTTAAATCTAAATTAGCAAAGCTAAGGAAAAGGCCTGAACATTTACAACTCTACCATGAGATTATTGCTCAACAGTTAAAGAATAAATTCATCGAAGTCGTGAAACACGACAATAAGCAAACAGGCCATTTTTTTTACCACACATGGGTGTGATGAGAGAATAAAAAAACAACTCCTTTACAGATAGTTTTTAATTGTAGCTCTAAATCTGGACCCCAAGGAACCAGTCTAAATGATTGTTTGCAAACAGGTCCAAGTCCAAATCAGAAATTGTATGACATACTGCTGAAGTTTAGACTTAACAAATATGTGTTTTCAGCAGATATAAGCAAGGCCTTTCTAAGAGTTGGCTTACAGGAAGAAGATAGGGACTTCACTAAGTTTCTATGGGTGGAGAACCCAGAAGATCTCAATAGTCCTATTGTGACTTACAGATTCTCCTCTGTTCTCTTCGGTGCTACGTCTAATCCATTTTCGCTGCAAGCAACTCTAGATACTCATCTGAAGAAATAAAGTCCCTATAAGGCTGAAATCAGTCAAAATCAATATGTAGATAATTTTCAAGGGACAGCTAACAGTACTACTGAACTGTTACAAATATATCAAGAGGCCAACAAGGAGCTACAAGGTGCCAACATGCCACTACAATCTTGGGCCTCTAATAATGCAACATTGAATAATCAAATAGCAAGAGATTACCCTGAATATCACATACCAGAATCACAAAAGGTGTTAGGTATGGAATGGGATCTAATCTCAGACACAATATCAATCAAATCAGTACCAGTAAACTATTGCATTGCTACAAAAAGGGATTTGCTTTCACAAGTTAGCAAAGTATTCGACCCACTTGGTCTACTAAATCCTTTAACTATTAATGGCATTTATTGGTGCAAGAAGCTTGGAAGACAAAAGTTGGTTGGGATGATCCACTACCACTCCAGTTACAAAAAGCTTGGATGGGAATGGCTCAAGAACAAACTTTAGTCGAAAAGATAGTCTTTCCGAGACACATAGTCGAGGAAAATGATTAGTATTGGACTCTGTGCCAGTTCTATCTCTCTGGAAGATGTGGCAAATTTTTACCCACTATATATTATCTAAAATGTATTATTTCTATATCATATCGGAATCACTATAGATTCAGTATATCTGGATCATACAAGACTGCCACCTATGATCACATATACCATAGGGCCCTATAGGTGCCTACGTGACTTGGTGCATGATTTCTCAAGGATCCAGAAGCTTCTAGAAGGATTTCTTAATTAAAAACTATTGGAACAATTGAATCGATTTCTGGTAGAGATCAAATCCTTAATAAGAATCAATAGTACTATCAAGTACTACTTATTATCTTTACATCCTAAATCTAATTATATTATAATCACATCTTATCTCAATAATATGACTAGACAGTAAAAATAATCAATCAATATTCATTGAAAGCTACTCTCTAGGAAGTGGGAGGAGCCAAACTCGGGAGTAAGCGACCTACGGGGCGCCCGAGGGCAGAACGCGTGTGTTTACAAACGGTGAACAAGTGTGACGGTGCCTTGCGAACAATTATTCAGCTTAGGACACTTTATCCAGTTATCTTTATCACCAGTGATTACTCTCTAGAACTGGGGGAGTACCTGGACAATATATCTACAAGGAAAAATTCCTAGAACATATCTAAGTGTACAGTGGAGCACACAAAGTAACACTATCCCCCCCTTCCACCATCATCACTTATCTAACCTATTGCAACTGTAATTAAGGACATAATCAATTAGCAACACTACTAGAACATCATACAGCAAAGTTGTGATATAAAATATCGTACCTAAACTCGACAAGAGTTATCCAGTCTGGCACACTTGTCAGACAGGCACCCGGCATTCAGAGAAGTATATTGAATGTTATTTAGTGTATTAATTGGCCAATTGTATGCTTGTATAACTTTAATATATCCAATAAATCTGTCTGTCGGTTATAGAGTGAGGCAACGCCTCATATTTCAGTAAATTTATTAATATTGTAGTGCATCAGCTGAATCCTTTCCAAGCATAAAGACACTCACGAGGTAATCAAAATATCAAGAGTGTCTCTTGTGTGGGAAAAGCCTCAATCGTGTTGACTGAACCTCTTCATATTAATTAAATATTTCTCTATAAATATATATCCTTGAACATATAAATTAAGCTAACAATTGCTTAGTGATCTTTAATTTATCATGAGTTCATCCAATTGAATATAATCTTTAGTACTTAGTTAACAGTACTTAGACCACATTTAAGGTCATTTAATATCATACTACTACAATTTAAATTGTTGTGTTTATAGTAAATGAATATTGGCTGTTGATAGTTATGGTGCTAGGCTGGACTATGTACATGTTTAAATCCCTGATTTAAACTGAACCAGTGTTCAGTCATAGAACTGAATTTATTAAAATCTCATCCTTGTATAAACAATACAAGCTAATGTGAGATAATTGCCTGCAGGTGGATTATGGAGCTTCAATCAACATCTAGATTCACCCCCCACCTGCCTCTTACAGCCCACAATCTGTCATTAGGAAACGAGGAGCTAGGATTTACGACCCTAGCTAGAGACTTTAGTTGAATTAATTTTGCATACAGTAATTTTTAATTTAATACAGCACAAGTCCCTGGTAGTACTCCTCTCATATCAATCCTGGCAGGTTATTCCCACAGCTCCTCCTCTGGTTGGGGATTCAGGATTGGCAGAGCAAGCTTCTTCTCCATATCTCTGTTGAAGTGTCTCCATCATGGAGTGGGTTAGCTTGGTCATGTTCAAAACAACTTCGTCCCTCAAGTGGGTTTCTCGCTCGTTTCTAGCTCTTATACAGGACTGTGTGGATCTTCGGTTCATTCTGTACTTGTCCCATTTGAATCATTGGATTCTTTGCCCCTCCTATCGGATGACTATGTTGTCCTAGGTTCTGCTTCTTCTCGAGCTGGGGGATTGTATGATTTCTCTGATCCTCATGGATGCATATAGGCACGTTCTTATCCATCCGGGGTTCGGGGATTGGTTAGGTTTCATGATCGGGCGTCAAGCTTACCGCTTTTGTTGCCTTCCATTTGGCTTGAATCTGGCACCTCGCGTGTTTACGAGTTTAACCAGGGTCATGTTGGCCTATCTTCGTCTGCTCGGTGTTTGGGTTCTGGCCTACCTCGATGACTGGTTGGTATGGGCTCCCAGCCGGTCTGCAAGTCTGCTCGCCAGGGATGTGGTTCTTTCCAGTTTGCCGGGTTTGGGTTCCTGGTGTTCAGCCCCCGGGGTCCTTACGTCGGTTGCTGCATCTCCGACATCTTCGGGTTTTTAGGGGTCAGGTGCCATGGCGCGTTCCCTTGCCCTTGCTCTGTGTTCATCTCTCAGCTTGGGTTTTGTGACCAGCGCTCACCAGGCCAGCCCAGAGAATTGGACTCCAGCCTTCCGTTGGGCTCACAGCACAGTGTGGGAGTTTGTGGCAGGTGCTGTGGCGGATTCGATTGCCTCGGGGATCAGTGATTTGGTTCTATTCGGACTACTCTCCTGTGGTTCAGAGGGTGTCCAATGTCCTGGCAGATTGCCTGTCTCACTTCATTCCTCTTTCCACAGAGTGGACGGTTGATGCTGCCTCCTTCCTTTGGCTTTGTCATATGTTTGTGTGCTGGAGGTGGACCTCTTCGTGTCGGCTTGGTCCCGGCGCTTGTCTGTATACGTGACATTCTTCCCTGACTGTGAGGTGTTCGCAGTGGATGCTTTTCGGCAGGACTGGTCGAGGTGGCAGTTCCTGTTCCTTCATCCCCCCGTCCAGCTGTTGTTTTGGGATCTGGCATGGCTCGAATCCTTTCAGGGAATAATGGTTCTCCTGGCCCCATGGTGGTCGGCCCAGCTTTGGTTTCAGATACTGCTTGCACGGTGTCTGAATTCGAGTGTCTTTTCCCTGGCTCTGCCTCTTTCAGCAGGTCGTGCCATTGAAGTACCTTGCTGGTTTGGCTTACTCTTCTACGCCTGGTTTTTCTGACGTGAATGTATCGCCATTTGTATGGTGATCAGGTGGCTTCATTGATAGTGTCCCACCTGCGGTCGTCTTTTCAGCAACAGTATAAGTCTCTTGGAGATCTTTCTGCCATTTTCTGTCCCTTAATAGGGTTTCGTCGGTGTCGGTTCCGGTTGTTTTGTCTCTTTCATGGCTTTTTGTTGACTGACATCTCATGCCGAATACCGTCGCTTCATATCATGCGGTGTTGGTGGAGCTGCTCGAGCTTGCTTTTGGTGTCAATTCCGCTCCATTCTGCAAGCTTTCTCGTATGTTTTTTATCTCCAACCTGCTCACGTGCAGCCTGAGCCTTCTTGGTCGTTGGACCAGGTGCTCTCGTTTCTCTCTTCTCCTCGATTTGTAGTGGGCCCCTTCGGTCTGAAATTGTTTTCTAAAGGACTTGTTCTTGTTGGCTTTCGCCTCTGGTGGTCGGGTTGGGGAGCATCATGCTCTTCTCCAGTGCAGGGGTTTCTGCTTCTTTAGACCTGGGGGTTGCTTTGTTTGTTTGCAGCCTTCTTCTTATCTGGCTAAGAAAAGCCAGATGGTTGGTTTCCAGATAGGTCTGTGGGATGTTGGTTCAGACAGGGGTGCATTATGTTTTGTCTAGTTGTGGCTTTACATCGCTACCTGCTTGCTACTGGTTTAGCGATGGTGGAGGTGCTATGGGTAGACCCGGTTTCCCTGGTTCCCTGTCCCAGGGCTTGCGTCTCTCAGGTTGCCCACAAGGTTATTAAGTCTAGCCAGCCTGCAGTCTACCGTTGTGCCCATGATGTGAGTAAGTATACAGGTCTTGCTGCTATCTTTGGTTATGTCTTGGGTCGACATTTGTGCACGAGGGTTATGGATATCGAGCACAGTCCTGGCTGCCAGATATCTTTTCAACGTTCCGGGTCCTCTGCGGCCTTATGTTGCCTTGGGACGTGTGTCGCGGCCTGTTGTCTCATATTTGTCGTGAGACCTGTAGTGCTGCCGCCTCCTGGGTGAGTCCCAGTTTTTACTTATCTGTGGGTAGTTAGCTTCAGGGAGCCGATGGGGCTCCCCACAGAAAATCAGTGTTGAATATAATAAAACGCCAATTTCTGGGCAAGCCCTGGAGGCTCCCTGCCACCCTCCCTCCGGTCGGCGGGTTTTCATCGCGCTAATGAGTGGGCTCGCTAGTGGGATGGTGATTTACTTGTTAAATTGTTTTCTTTTTGGGGGAGTTCTTTGGCTCTGTTTGAATGTAGGTCGCAATTTTAACCAGTTCGAGGTTTGTATTGTTTCGCCTAACTTTCTGGTGGTATCCCCCGGTCGATGGCAGACATGACAAACTCTAAATGTAGAGTGCTCATACTGGCCATTGCTCCTTGTGCCCCTCTGAGGGGACCAGGTTTTGGCGTTGGTCTCTGGTAGGCACTCGAACTCCTGGGACTGATGGCATCAAACTAATATGGCACATGTCAGTTTGATAACTTCAGGGAGCCTCGGGGGCTTGCCCAGAAAAGGGTGTTTCATTACATTCAACGCAGGTTTTATATATGAATAAACGTGTCACTTAGCTGACAAAGTTCACATCATAGGCAGCATACAAATATTAAGATGCATTTTCTTGATCTGACAGGCATCAAATTCGCTGCCCAACACCTCGTACTTCAAGATGGTGGACATTTGGCTGCTATTCTGCGTGGGCATCACCTTCCTGGTCATCATATTTCATATCTTGATCGATAATCGACTCTTTAAGGACCAGAAAATGACCCAAGTGAAACATTTTGGCATGCCAGCGTCGCACAAGAAGCAGGAGTTGATAGGACTCCGTGACCGCTGCCGCTGGGCGCCGGACTACACTGTGGAGCAGCTGGAGATGGTGGCCAAGGTCTTTGTTTTTCTCCTCATGGTTTGCTTCATGGTTGGTTACCTGCTATATATAGCAACCTGAGGATCCCTGCAGATAAAGTGATTGATTACTTGCTTTATATAGCAGTCTGGGGATCCCTCGACCCCGACCCTTGGATTGGCACTTTGCTGTATTTAGCAACCTGAGGATTCTTTAAGGCTTGTTATTTTAGTGGTCTCTTAATTATCTAAAACATGTTGGCCACCTCATTATTTAATTGCGGTGAATCTTCCCCCAAAGTCCATGGCATTTTGGTGCTTTTTGAGAGAATTTGACACAGATCTATACTCAGTAAACTTCCTTTCTTCAGCCTTGAACAGTTTCTCGGTGTATTGCCTGCTGGTTGCTCATTGGCAGCTCCATCGCTGTTGTAGCTAGTCAAGTTTCCCAATAAATGCCATTTTTCCAGAAGGATCTGTTTTGTCACCTTCACTTTCCTAAATATCCATCAATTATCAACACAGCATATCTAATGCCTGCCTTTACTTTGCACTCCTCATGCTTCTCATCAAGATCTTTCCTCTCATCACTCTAGAGTTTGCAGTCTAGAACACTCGTCTTTAATTTAGCCTTTCGGTATTTAGTCATATCATTCAAGCTCTGACAAGTTTCCAGGTCAATTTGGAAAACTTCTCTGGAGCCTTTGGTATCCACTTGCCTTCTTCTTACCCCCATAATCGGCGGTGGGAAACAGCTCTGGCGAGGTTACATATTAGCCAGGCCCGTTTAACTCATGGGCACTTAACTAGCGCTGCCCCGCTTCTTATTGTACAAACTGCATTGTCCCATTTATGGTCGTGTATATCCTTGTTGAATGTCCTGACTTCGAGGACGTGCGTTCGCCTTGTTTCCCGACTGTCCCTTGCGGTCGCCTGTCCCTCGATAGAATCCTTGGTGAATCATATACCTTTGATGTTGTTTGCGTTATGTGTTTTTGTTCTCGTATTGGCATCCTTAGTGATATTTAGCGACTTTAGAATATCCCGCACATTTGACGGTGCCTTCTTTTGATAATTCCTTTCTTGCTCTCTACTTACATCCTAGACATGAAAGCGTCTTGTCCTGCAGACCTCACATCTCGGCAGTTGTTAGGAACGCATCCAAAATGTTGGGTATTCTTTAATAGTTCAAAATATCTCACTTATCTGTAAGTTCAGTTATACACAAGTCTTATTCATCTTCCTTGTCAAAGATGTTTCTTTAATATATGAGGAAGTTGCACTTCAAGCCAAATTCTAGATTTCATTGAGGAAAGCTTCTTGTCTGATCTTAATCTCATATTATCTCATTCTTAAGCTTGTTATTGGTTTCCCATCGCAAAATTGCTTATCCTATTCTTTTTCAATCTCTTCTCTTAAGAGTTGCATATCTCCTCTTTTTCAAGTCCATAACCTGATCTCTCTGTTTTCTTCCACTCTGCAGCCATCTTGTGGACTGGACTTCCAATGATATCTTATATCTATCTTACATAGTGTGATAAATTTACATGTACACGAGCCCTTGCACATTATTCTGACTCACTTAATATACACAATTGTACAGAAGCCTTCAAGTATCAATAAACAACAGATATACGAACAGAGAAGTCAACACTCGTACCAGAAGACATTTAGAGAAATAGTACCACAGAGCACAACAAACTGCAACAGCAAGCAACTCCTCCCATAAAACTCTATTGCAAATCTACTGCCAGTTCACAGTATAGAACAGAGAAATGCCCGACAGACCACTGGAACATTATCTAACACAGTGCACAGTTACAAACCCATTAAGATTTCAACTTAGATTCAACAGAGCAGAAGTTGTTAAACACATATGGCAAAATCTTACTGAAGCGACCATACGAGTCATAAATACTCATACTCCACCCAAGTAAAACAGAAACTAGCAACACTTAGCGGGCCAGCCAGAGGCTTAGGGCCCGCCCAGTGGGCCAGCCAGAGGCTTAGGGCCCGCCCAGTGGGCCAGCCAGAGGCTTAGGGCCCGCGCAGTGGGCCAGCCAGAGGCTTAGGACCCGCCCAGTGGGCCAGCCAGAGGCTTAGGGCCCGCCCAGTGGGCCAGCCAGAGGCTTAGGGCCCGTGCAGGATTATCCCTGCAAAAAAAAAGTATAGAACAAAGGAGAGAATTATGCAAAATATAATTTCAAATGGATTGAAACAGACAGCCCCAGATCAAAATTGGTCTTCATTATTTACTCCAAAACAAAAGGGACTGCTGATTTTAATACACAAGAACAGCCCCATTAAACAATACAACCTTCTCCAAAAAGCATACGTGGCATACCAGTTTACGTGTCTCAATGAAGGATGCTACTTTCAACCTAATAGTATTGGCATGGCTTTGCTTTCGAGATGACTAACTTTCTATCTACAAGCTGGTGCCCACAGAAACCATGGGCAAAGTGAGCATAAAACAACACTTATTAGGAACATCCTAGTACATAATACAAATATCCTGGAACCTACCACTGACCAAAGAAGATTCCAAAATCCGGAAGCAATACTTATAAGAGAAAAATGACCCACCTTGAACATACAGAATGACTTCACTTCCTTGCCAACATTCAGACCTAGAGCTCACCAAACATCACCAGATAATGACGTCTCTACTGAGGTCTCTCTGCCCAACAAGAGCACCAGAGTTGTACTCAGTATCTTATCCAATGTTTGATTGGCTTTATCCCCATACCATAAGTATAATTGGCCCTGTCTCCCTTATGTTTACCCCCATCACCTCACCCCATACTTTTTCGACTCTTTCACATATGTATATTTAGCCAAATTTGTACTTCATGTACTCATTCTTTACCTGAAGATATTCCAGAGAGAAAAAACATAGAAAATAAATCCTTCAGTAATTAATAAGAGTTTCTTTACCATACATTTTGGTAACGATTGTTCTTCTTAATACTGATTCTAAGAACATAGAAGCATAGAGAAAGCTACATAGAAGCATAGAGAAAGCTACATAGAAGCATAGAGAAAGCTTACACTATAAGATCAACAACGCCAGCAATGCTTCATATTTAACAAAATATTTTTATGGCTATAGGCCATGAATCTACCTAGAGCAACCGCTAGCTAGTTTAGCCAGCTTCCCAACCATGTTAAAGACTGTACCTCTCTCAACCAGTTTAAGATAAAAACTAAACACTACCTAATAAATTCCCTGTAATCTACCTCACTCCTCTATTGTCAACCCATGTCTGTTATTTTCTTTTTTTTTAATCAACACTGTTTGTCAACCTATTGTATTTGTGCTGCTTTTTCAGTCATGTTCCCCCTTTTTTTATCTTTATTTGTATTTGTTCTCAACACTTTTTATTCTTTATGCTCAATTAGTATTAAGTTCTAGATATTAATGTTTTCTTGCCCGAAACGCATTGCGTAATAGTGGCTTTAGGCATTGTATGTACTAGCTCTATCCATATATCAATCCATTAATGTAACATCACTTGTATGTATATACCTTACCTGAATAAACATCTGAATCTGAATCTGAATAACGTCATTGTCATTGCAGATAACTGTCAATATATCCACCTAACTTTTACTGTTTTGAGTATAAATCATTGTTTTAACATTATAATAGTCTCTAAAATACAGCTTAATTCAGGCGTTTAGGTTCTAGCCGAATTAGATGGATATATATGTTTAAAAGTTAGGACATAAAAAGTAACTAACTGGCCCCTCCTTCACCTGGGGAGAGGGAGGACTCGCCAACCAACAAGTTTCTACTCTACGGCCCATTAACGGCCTCTTCTGATCATCAAGAGATTTTTCTGGGGCCAGATTCACGAAGCAGTTACGCAAGCACTTATGAACCTGTACATCTTTTTTCAATCTTTGGCGGCTTTGTTTCCAATTATTAAACAGTTAATGAGCTCCGAAGCACCAGGAGGCTGTTTATAACAATAACAACAGTTGAATGGGAAGTTTTCATGCTTGTAAACTGTTTAATAAATGTAACCAAAGCCGTCAAAGATTGAGGAAAGATGTACACGTTCGTAAGTGCCTGCGTAACTGCTTCGTGAATCTGGCCCTTGGACGTTTATAGCTGAATAATCTCAGTTCACGCTTCTTTAAAGGAATTGAAATGTATTTAGTGAATAAAACTAATATAAGTTGTGAATGGGTAGTCAATGCTTGCAAACTGTTTGTAGAAAATAATTTCACCTAGCAGCCGGCTACGACACCACATCCCATCACATTTCATTAACAAAATAATTAGTGTTCGGTTCACAGAAGAATCAACTGAGTCTGGCTCAATCACAGACTCGAGCACCAGGAATCTACTATCTACAATTTACAAAGTTAGTTTGTGGTTGTTCGTTTCCAATTAATCTTGATCCATATTGATTAGAATATATGTTACTACTTTTCCTCACAGGAGATCCAATTATCATATGCGTTTTAAACCCAACCAAATGTCCGTATTAATTCTAAATATTAATATTAATTAGTATGATCATATATTTCACATCAATCAAAATATATTAAGAATAAGATTTGGCTCAATCCTCATATATTGATTATATAAATATTATATTATTTGTGTTAAGTTGTAAATAATCATTACCATTAACTTAAGTCAAAATATAAAACCAATGAATCTGTGCTTGGCTACGCTGGATATAAAGTTTTAAAAAAATTTTCTTGGATTTTTCTTTAGATTTTTTCTTATTTTCTTTTTTTTTCTTAAAAAATTTTCTTAGATTTTTCTTTAGATTTTTTCTTTAAATTTTCTTAGATTAAGGACCTGCCTGAAACGCTGCGCGTGCTAGTGGCTTTACAAGACTGTAATTACCATATTTGTATCCTCACATTCCTTATGTACATTCTTGTATATGCATAAATAAATAAATAAATAAATAAATAAATAAATAAATAAAATCAGGTCTCTTATCAGCCACGATAAGAGACTCTCCACAAGTTGAAGCATTGGCAGTTGAGCAATAGTCCCATCAGGAAGCCTAGCCTATAAGCAGTTTGACTCTACCTAGCGTTTGCAGCTAACTACACAATACACATGTTACTAACTATTCCTGTATATTGCAGTTAATCACTAAATTATATATACGTGCTGTAGAGTAGAGTTTTTTTTAAGGCGTAAATCCTCCACGCCGATAGCATCAAGAGAGAACACGATAAGCACCTCCAAATGATACCTGCTCAACTAGGTTGTGATTCATAAGTCAGGTTGCGAGCACCCGCATCCAACAGCCTGGTTGATCAGACCATTCAACCTGGTTGACCAGGCTGGTCCTTATATGGCCTGGTCAGAGACCGGGCCATAAGCACCTTGATCCCTGGAATCAACGCAAGGTAAGGTATGCTAAGATAGAATATAGCATATATTAAGTATTCATAGCCTATAGGTGCATTATAAAAGATAAAAACGAAGCTATACCTAATAAATTCTCTGTAACCTACCTTACCCTTCTATTGTCAACCAATGTCTGTTTTTTTAAAGAGCGCTGTTTTTCGACATAATTGTATTTGTGCTGCTTTTTCAGCTATGTTTTCATATCTTGTTTTCATTCTACTCTTTATGCTCTAGTATTAAGCTTGTCATTTAAGTTTTTCCTGCCCGAAACGCTTTGCGTAATAGTGGCTTTAGGCATTGTATGTACTAGCTCTACCTATAAGTCAACCAATCTTTGTAAAAATTTCTTGTATGTATGTACCTTACCTAAATAAACATTTTATTTTATTTTATTTATTTATTTTATTATAGAAGAAAAGAACACGTGGTCCATATCGGTCTGTTTTCAGACCAGAGTCATGCGGTCTCCTAGAACAGAGATTTTTTTTTGAGATATATAGAAGAGTTGTTACATTCTTGTAGAGCCACTAGTACGCGTAGCGTTTCGGGCAAGTCCTTAATCCTATGGTCCCTGGAATACGATCCCCTGCCGCGAAGAATCGTTTTTTCATCCAAGTACACATTTTACTGTTGCGTTAAACAGAGGCTACAGTTAAGGAATTGCGCCCAGTAAATCCTCCCCGGCCAGGATACGAACCCATGACATAGCGCTCGCGGAACGCCAGGCGAGTGTCTTACCACTACACCACGGAGACTGTTAATTAGAGACTAGATTGAAAGATAAGCAAGCATCATCCATCACATGATGTTACATAGAACAAAAAGGCCTCAGTAATGGTTTCTTATCAAGGCACATAAATACATAAAGTAGCCACATAAACATAATGGTAACAGTTTAAAATAAATAATATGACTAACAATTAACTGGCAGCTCGAATTCACTTGCTAGTCTTAAGTGTATTGTATATCAGAATTGAAAAGGAAAGCGGGCAACTGAGCCTGCCGTCATAAGTCAAGCAGGCGGCAAGTGACGCCACCACAGAGCGACTCCTGGTTCAGCCTTGACGAGCGGACGTCCGTACACCTGCTTACCTGGGAGTCACCAGATCACGTTCTGTTTCACCATTTTGGATAATACCGTTTGGCGTTGCTATTCAACGGTCCGGATTGTTACAACGCCTTGGATCACAGGATAGTTGATAGATTTTAAACGTTTTCTGGCTGGTTCTCATGGCGAGGTGGAGGTACTCCGGCTTGGCCGAGAGGTGCCGGGGGTAGGTGGGTCTTAGTGGGTTCCTGGTGTGCCCTCAGCCGTGGTGGGCTTCTGGTGTGTCCTCAGCCGTGGTGGGCTCCTGGTGTGTGCCCTCAGCCGTGGTGGGCTCCTGGTGTGTGCCCTCAGCCGTGGTGGGCTCCTGGTGTGCCCTCAGACGTGGTGGGCTCCTGGTGTGTGCCCTCAGTCGTGGTGGGCTCCTGGTGTGTGCCTTCAGCCGTAGTGGGCTCCTGGTGTGTGTGCCCTCAGCCGTGGTGGGCTCCTGGTGTGTGCCCTCAGCCGTGGTGGGGCTCCTGGTGTGTGCCCTCAGCCGTGGTGGGCTTCTGGTGTGTCCTCAGCCGTGGTGGGCTCCTGGTGTGTGCCCTCAGCCGTGGTGGGGCTTCTGGTGTGCCCTCAGTCGTGGTGGGGCTCCTGGTGTGCTCGCAGTCGTGGTGGGCTCCTGGTGTGTGCCCTCAGCCGTGGTGGGCTTCTGGTGTGTCCTCAGCCGTGGTGGGCTCCTGGTGTGCTCTCAGTCGTGGTGGGCTCCTGGTTTGTGCCCTCAGCCGTGGTGGGGCTTCTGGTGTGTGCCCTCAGCCGTGGTGGGCTCCTGGTGTGTGCCCTCAGCCGTGGTGGGGCTTCTGGTGTGCCCTCAGTCGTGGTGGGGCTCCTGGTGTGCTCGCAGTCGTGGTGGGCTCTTGGTGTGTGCCCTCAGCCGTGGTGGGCTCCTGGTGTGTGCCCTCAGCCGTGGTGGGCTCCTGGTGTGTGCCCTCAGCCGTGGTGGGCTCCTGGTGTGTGCCCTCAGCCGTGGGGGGCTCCTGGTGTGTGCCCTCAGCCACGGTGGGCTCCTGGTGTGCCCTCAGTCGTGGTGGGGCTCCTGGTGTGCTCGCAGTCGTGGTGGGCTCTTGGTGTGTGCCCTCAGCCGTGGTGGGCTCCTGGTGTGTGCCCTCAGCCGTGGTGGGCTCCTGGTGTGTGCCCTCAGCCGTGGGGGGCTCCTGGTGTGTGCCCTCAGCCGTGGTGGGCTCCTGGTGTGCCCTCAGCCGTGGTGGGCTCCTGGTGTGTGCCCTCAGCCGTGGGGGGCTCCTGGTGTGTGCCCTCAGCCGTGGTGGGGCTCCTGGTGTGTGCCCTCAGTCGTGGTGGGCTCCTGGTGTGTGCCCTCAGCCGTGGTGGGCTCCTGGTGTGCCCTCAGCCATGGTGGGCGGCTGGCTTTTGCTCTGCAGGAGGGCATTAGATGACTTTTGCGTTTTAGCTGGGGGCCGAGTTTTTGGTGTTGCTACCTGGTGTTCTCTGTGCGGGACGGGGTCAGTGCATGTCACCCTGAGGAACTCCTGGGTGCTCCCCAATCATCTCCCCCGTCAGTGTTTATGAGCAACGAGGCACATTAGTTTTTGCTCATAAGCGACATTAATTTCGCCATTAGGTTTCGCGATTAGCCCTTAAAGGCTACGCCGGAGCGCATCCGATCCTACGATCATCGTTGCCTCTCACTCAACACCACCACCAAGACGACACCGTAAGTGCAAGCTGGAAGATCGAAGCCGTTTATCTGTTTTTGTAGACACAGTGTAGTGCAATAAACTAAATTATATACATATCTATAGACACAAATTTTTTGTAGAAAGAAGAAATAGGTGTAAAATAACGTCACTTTTCGCTCGTATGCGCACTATGGCCAAATTTGGACGTAATTTGAAATGAAATCGACTCACAAAAGTGACGTTCTGTTCCGTTTTCTATTTGAGCCGTGCGGCGTACGCGCAGAGGTTAGAAGAGGAGACTTTAAATTCACGTTTTTCATAACGTTTTGAAGCTTTATGAGAATTTCGTGCCCACCTAACCTATCAGAGGACCCTTAACTTACTGTTGTTAAAAAAAAAAATCCCAAATTTATTTTAATTTTCAAATTACGTCCAAATTCGGCCATACGGCCAAAAGCGACGTTCTTTTTAAGAGGAAAAGTTGTTGGTCTAGTGCCCAAAATTGATTAGTGAAGTGGGCCAAAATAGCTACCTAGCTAGTTACCTAGCAGTAAAATAGGTACGTTGGTGTTAGTCAGCTGTCATGGGCTGCTTCCTGGGGGTGGAGGCCTAGTCGAGGACCGGGCTGCGGGGACACTAAAGCCCCGAAATCATCTCAAGATAACCTCAAGCTGCTGACTGACTGACTGATGAAGATTAAGCCACCCAAAAGGTGGCACGGGCATGAATAGCCCGTAAGTGGAGGCCTTTTTAAGCCATTACCAGTATCAAGAGCTGATACTGAAGATCTGTGGAGGTGCGAATGCACCCTGCATGACGGGAGATGTCTCGCTTGTGAATGTGTTTAAGATGAAGATGAAGCCACCCAAAAGGTGGCACGGGCATGAATAGCTCGTAAGTGGTGGCCATTTTGAGTCATCACCAGTATCAATAGATGATACTGGAGATCAGTGGAGGTGCGACTGCACCCTGCGTGACGGGAGATGTCTCCCGGACCAAATGGTGACCAGATGGTCTCAAGCTGCTGGCGTCGAGGGCCGCTTTAAGTGCAACAAAAAAGCACATCACTTCGCCATTACTCTACAACAGTAAACTACATTAGAGTGCTCCAACTTGCTAATACAGATAAGGATGTCTGGCACTCACACCTACCAAACTTGGCACTCTGGGTCTGTATCACAACAAAATACTCAGGAAAGAGTGTTTGATGAGGTTATCATAGAAGATTGAATCCATTTCTGCCCGAAACGCTTTGCGTAATAGTGGCTTTAGGCATTGTATGTACTAGCTCTATCTATAAAGCCAACAAACTTTGTAAAATCTCTTTATGTATGTACCTTTGCCTAAATAAAAATTATTATTATTATTATTATTATTTTTCTTGTTATATCCCTTTGCAGATTCTTTATAAAGTGTGATTTCGAGACCACCTCAGTATGATATATTTGCCAATCAGTAATTAAACTAGCTAGGTTAATTAATATTAAATGAGTTCTTGCAGTTGCATAAATATAAATATACTTTCCAATAAATGAATTCACTTCAGAGAATCATCTCATCAAATCAATCAAATCAAATAATCTCAAGATAACCAGTGATAATTTACAATGCTATTATTTAAGTTATAATCCAGGCTGGCTTCACATCTTTTAAGATAGTACCAATGTTGCTGCATTAATGTTTAATCTTATAAGATTATAAAATTAAGTCTACCAGCAGGTAACTGCCGTAATACCTGGCTGGGGCTTCCTCATTACACCAATCGGAGCCACTCACAACACCACCACAACTACCACCATTTATCAGCTAAGTTGTTGTTGTTGTCTTTCTAGTGTTAATATAGATATTAATAACTACCACCTCTCTCTTGTAGTAATAACATTTGAATGAGGTTTTTATAGATTAAAGGTGTAGCGAGTAGATTATCCCAATAATATACTCGCTCCAAATGCTTTGTTAATCCTGTCAACCTTTGGAGACGAATGAGGTGAGGCGTTGCCCGGGCATATAAGCAGCAGAATAGCTAACATTAACCAGAGTCTACATTCAAGTGTGGTCTAGAGCAGACACTTGCGAGATACTGTACCGACGCTCAGTGCGCTCAACTCACACCAAAGTATCACCTGTGTACTTCTGTATATTCGACCAAATATATATATAGTATCTTAGTGTCTGTGTTTATTTGTCACCATACTTTACGTAACAATAGAACCGTTACAAAGGTTACATCACTGGTGACTGGATACTACCAATACCACAGGTATCAGCACCAAAGAGCCAAAGCTCTTTGGTGAGTACAAGCACAACTTGGTGAGTACAGGTGACTGAATGCAACCCGTTCTCGCACTTTCTTAGTCAATATTGACTTATTAAATACGTGCATATGTTACATACTAAACATACTAGTTTACCTTGAAAAGCTTCATAGAAAACACCGACCTTACCAAGTAATAATTGTAATTACGAAGCAATAAGATGCTTATCTTAACATACTAAGAAGGTTAGGTAAGGTCGGTGTTTTCTATGAAGTTTTTCAAGGTAAACTAGTATGTTTAGTATGTCACATATGCACATATTTAATACAGGCGATGAGTCACAATAACGTGGCTGAAGTATGTTGACCAGACCACACACTAGAAATTGAAGGGACGACGACGTTTCGGTCCGTCCTGGACCATTCTCAAGTCGATAGACTTGAATCGACTTGAGAATGGTCCAGGACGGACCGAAACGTCGTCGTCCCTTCAATTTCTAGTGTGTGGTCTGGTCAACGTATTTAACAAGTCAATATTGACTATACGAAAGTGCGAGAACGGGTTGCTGAATGCTCCCAATACCACAGGTGACCACAGGTTATGTGTAAGAAGTATCCACTAGGAAAATATGAAAATTCCGAAAGTTTTCGTGTGTCACCACATAGTCAAGGAAATACAGATGACAATTGATGACAGATGATTGATGAAGATTAAGCCACCCAAGAGGTGGCACGGGCACGAATAGCCCGTAAGTGGTGGCCCTTTTGAGCCATTACCAGTATCAAGAGCTGATACTGGAGATCTGTGGAGGCGCGACTGTACCCTGCGTGACGGGAGATGTCTCCCGTGGACAGATGACAGATTGATTGATGAAGATTAAGCCACCCAAGAGGTGGCATGGGCATGAATAGCCCCGACAGATGATTGATTGATGAAGATTAAGCCACCCAAGAGGTGGCACGGGCACGAATAGCCCGTAAGTGGTGGCCCTTTTGAGCCATTACCAGTATCAAGAGCTGATACTGGAGATCTGTGGAGGCGCGACTGTACCCTGCGTGACGGGAGATGTCTCCCGTGGACAGATGACAGATTGATTGATGAAGATTAAGCCACCCAAGAGGTGGCATGGGCATGAATAGCCCCGACAGATGATTGATTGATGAAGATTAAGCCACCCAAGAGGTGGCACGGGCATGAATAGCCCGTAAGTGGTGGCCCTTTTGAGCCATTACCAGTATCAAGAGCTGATACTGGAGATCTGTGGAGGCGCGACTGCACCCTGCGTGACGGGAGATGTCTCCCGGACCAAGTTGTGACCAGATGGTGCCGACAGATGACAGATTGATTGATTGATGAAGATTAAACCACCCAAGAGGTGGCATGGGCATGAATAGCCCGTGAAACAGATGATATGTTTGGAATTATATATCCAACTACACCTGCCTAGACAAAGATCCATAAGCTAAAGTATTCATTAATAGAACTGACGTGAGAGTGAGTATATATTAAGTATATAAAGATTATATACCCAACTCACCTTCATGTCACTTCCTTTAATCGATATTTTAACTTATGGATCATTGTGTAGTCAGGTGAAGTTGGGTATATAATTCCAGACACTAATGTCATCTGTCACTGGAGACATCTCCCGTCACGCAGGGTGCAGTCGCACCTCCACAGATCTCCAGTATCAGCTCTTGATACTGGTAATGGCTCAAAAGGGCCACCACTTACGGGCTATTCACGCCCGTGCCACCTTTTGGGTGGCTTAATCTTCATCTTAACACATTCACAAAGGAGACATCTCCCGTCATGCAGGGTGCATTCGCACCTCCACAGATCTCCAGTATCAGCTCTTGATACTGGTAATGGCTCAAAAGGGCCACCACTTACGGGCTATTCATGCCCGTGCCACCTCTTGGGTGGCTTAATCTTCATCAATCAATCATCTGTCGGGGCTATTCATGCCCATGCCACCTCTTGGGTGGCTTAATCTTCATCAATCAATCTGTCATCTGTCCAAGGGAGACATCTCCCGTCACGCAGGGTGCAGTCGCACCTCCACAGATCTCCAGTATCAGCTCTTGATACTGGTAATGGCTCAAAAGGGCCACCACATACGGGCTATTCATGCCCGTGCCACCTTTTGGGTGGCTTAATCTTCATCAATCTTGTCATCTGTTTGTATTTCCTTGATAATGTGTTGAAACCAAAAACGTTTGCAAGTTTCACTTTATTTTTCTAGTGGATACTTACGCATTCACGAGTATTTACATTCCCCAAACACTGACTAGGGCTGGACACCCAACCACTTGGGCTGGACGGTAGAGCGACGGTCTCTCTTCATGCAGGTCGGCGTTCAATCCCCCGACCATCCACAAGTGGTTGGGCACCATTCCTTCCCACCGTCCCATCCCAAATCCTTATCCTGACCCCTTCCCAGTGCTATATAGTCGTGATGGCTTGGCGATTTCTCCTGATAGTTCTATTCTGTGTGCCTAGGGGTCTAAACCCCCTACTCCCCATTCGGCATCCCCCTTGGTCTCCAATAATCTAATCCCTATGCCATCCTTGTCTCTGGAAAACCACTTATCTCTCTCATATTACTGGTCCAATTTTAATCACTTCATAACACATACTCTTCACAATACCAACCTACATTTACCTGATCAACCAGGCTGTGACTCATACGTCAGGCGGCGAGCAGCCGCGTCTAACAGCCTGGTTGATCAGTCCAGCAACCAGGAGGCCTGGTCGACGACCGGGCCGCGGGGACGCTAAGCCCCGGAAGCACCTCAAGGTAGCCTCAAGATAGGTAGGTACATATTCCACCACAGGCCTGCACTGCTTTGATGAGTGTGGGGGTCTACTATCACAAGACGCCACAATGTCTGTCAATACTGCTTGCAGATCAGGACTGCTTGTTGACTAGACCACACACTAGAAGTTGAAGGGACGACGACGTTTCGGTCCGTCCTGGACCATTCTCAAGTCGATTCCTGGACCATTCTCAATCGACTTGAGAATGGTCCAGGACGGACCGAAACGTCGTCGTCCCTTCACCTTCTAGTGTGTGGTCTGGTCAACATACGTCAGCCACGTTATTGTGACTCATCGCCTGCATCAGAACTGCTTGCCCGTCTAACTTGAGGCAGTCTTACACATATCTTACACAGTCTTACACAGTCTCCACATATGTGACGTGCCCTCAGACCTTCCACAAACAACAATCATTGTGCATTAGCCTCAAGCCAGTTTCTGATTATACTTTAGAGTTGCCAGCTGATTTTTGAAGTACTATCAGTCTGAGATGATCGGTGGCCTCATCTAAGGAGACTCCGACAATCTGGCATCCCAGATGTCACCTGCTTCCACTCAGTGACATTAGCCAGATGTCACTCAGCTAATCCATACACACGCATATACATCTCTACCACCTTATAGTTTGAGATAGAATCTAACTAATGTATGCATATTCATTTGGGTCACAACACTACCAATACCACAGGTGACTGGATGTTACCAATACCAAAGGTGACCACACTACCAATATCATCTTACCTTGATGTGCTTCCGGGGCTTAGCGTCCCCGCGGCCCGGTCGTCGACCAGGCCTCCTGGTCGGTGGCCTTCTGGAAGTGGTCGGTGGCCTGGTCGAATAGGCCTCCTGGTCGGTGATCTGGTCGACCAAGCCTCCTGGTCGGTGGCCTGGTCGACCAAGCCTCCTGGTCGGTGATCTGGTCGACCAAGCCTCCTGGTCGGTGGCCTGGTCGACCAAGCCTCCTGGTCGGTGATCTGGTCGACCAAGCCTCCTGGTCGGTGGCCTGGTCGACCAAACCTCCTGGTCGGTGGTCTGGTCGACCAAGCCTCCTGGTCGGTGGCCTAGTCGACCAGGCCTCCTCCTGATCACAAGTGGCTGAGCCCCTATCAATGTCACAGGTCGCAGGATGCTACCAATGCAGCAGGTGACTGAGATCCCACAATGATCATGAATCTAATTTCTGTCGATTGATATAGTCTGATATATGATATAGTCTGGATAGCAACCACCACTGGGACTGGTGCTGTTGTGTGCAATTGCAGTCATTGTAAAACATTATTCCCTTACAACTTTGTTGTTCTGTATAATAACATGCCATCACAACAGTTCCAAATAAAACACTAGTAATAATGGTAATTATATATTTAATTAATGTTTATTAAATAATACCTAGTGTGTTTCAACTCACATTGGTGCCGGACCAACCGGGCTGTGGTGGGTATGTGGGCCTGCGGGCCGCTCCAAGCAACAGCCTGGTGGACCAAACTCTCACAAGTCAAGCCTGGCCTGCGGGCCGCTCCAAGCAACAGCCTGGTGGACCAAACTCTCACAAGTCAAGCCTGGCCTGCGGGCCGCTCCAAGCAACAGCCTGGTGGACCAAACTCTCACAAGTCAAGCCTGGCCTCGGGCCGCTCCAAGCAACAGCCTGGTGGACCAAACTCTCACAAGTCAAGCCTGGCCTCGGGCCGGGCTTGGGGAGTAGAAGAACTCCCAGAACCCCATCAACCAGGTATCAACCAGGTAACATTATATTTGTTGTGTAACATATTACTGAATGTACGTGTAAACATTTGTAGTGTATTATTACAAAACTAAACATTACAGCAAGTTACCAGGAACACCGCCAGGATAGTGGCACACACACACACACATACACACACACACACACACACACACACACACACACACACACACACACACACAGGTGGAAACTGAGTGCCCAAATGAGCCACAGAGATATTAGAAAGAACTTTTTTAGTGTCAGAGTGGTTGACAAATGGAATGCATTAGGAAGTGATGTGGTGGAGGCTGACTCCATACACAGTTTCAAGTGTAGATATGATAGAGCCCAATAGACTCAGGAACCTGTACACCAGTTGATTGACGGTTGAGAGGCGGGACCAAAGAGCCAGAGCTCAACCCCCGCAAACACAACTAGGTGAGTACACACACACACACACACACACACACACACACACACACACACACACACACACACACACACACACACACACACACACACACACACACACACACACACACACACACACACACGCACACACACACACTACATACATCATCTCCTGACACTTGAGGGAATTAAGGAACCTTAATTTGGAAGCTTGCTCGGTCCAATGAACATCTGCATTGATAGGTTAGGTTAGTACCTAGAGGAGGGCATGCCCCCTCCAAGCACCTAGAGGTAGGTATGCCCCTGAGGCACCTAGAGGTGGAAGTACCCTCCAGACACCTAGAGGAGGGCATGCCCCTCCAAGCACCTAGAGGTAGGTATGCCCCTGAGGCACCTAGAGGTGGAAGTACCCTCCAGACACCTAGAGGAGGGCATGCCCCCTCCAAGCACCTAGAGGTAGGTATGCCCCTGAGGCACCTAAAGGTGGAAGTACCCTCCAGACATCTAGAGGAGGGCATGCCCCTCCAAGCACCTAGAGGTAGGTATGCCCCTGAGGCACCTAGAGGTGGAAGTACCCTCCAGACACCTAGAGGAGGGCATGCCCCTCCAAGCACCTAGAGGTAGGTATGCCCCTGAGGCACCTAGAGGTGGAAGTACCCTCCAGACACCTAGAGGAGGGCATGCCCCTCCAAGCACCTAGAGGTAGGTATGCCCCTGAGGCACCTAGAGGTGGAAGTACCCTCCAGACACCTAGAGGAGGGCATGCCCCTCCAAGCACCTAGAGGTAGGTATGCCCCTGAGACACCTAGAGGTGGAAGTACCCTCCAGACACCTAGAGGAGGGCATGCCCCTCCAAGCACCTAGAGGTAGGTATGCCCCTGAGGCACCTAGAGGTGGAAGTACCCTCCAGACACCTAGAGGAGGGCATGCCCCTCCAAGCACCTAGAGGTAGGTATGCCCCTGAGACACCTAAAGGTGGAAGTACCCCCAGGCACCACTGGCAGAGTACTCCCCGAAGTAGGTGGTGGTAGAGTTGTAGGGAGCCACGGCCTCAGAGTAGCATCCCTTCCTCACCGACCTGATGCTGTTATCTTGGAGGTTGAACTCAGCGGACTGTGGATCAGAGAAACATGAGTCAGATGCCTCACATACCATGTTAATGAAGCCACATATAGTTATAATTTGTCTTTTAATTCACTGTGTCGGGGGACAGGAAGCCAGAGTGTATTCATACACGTTAGGCTTATATCAAGCTTCCATCTCCCCCCTCCCCCCAAGCCCAAGGTCGAATTACTGACCTCACCCAAGGATGCACTCCCACAATAAGATGACTAACTTCTGAGTACCTACTCACTGCTAAGTGAACATGTGCATTAGGTTCAAAGAAATGTGCCCAATCATTTCTGTCCCGCCCGGGACTCGAACCCGGAAATCTCGATTGTGCGTCGACCAAACACAACATCGACAAGCTGTATACCGACTTGGACGACATATCAGAAAAATATTTTGTCAGTCAAGATGTGAAATCTTAACATGAAAGATAAGAATGTGAGAAATATACGATAAGAAACTTTAATAAAATAGAAAAGTGATAAAGAATAGATATTTATATGTCAATTTTGATGACGTAGTGATCATGTACAGTTATTGAATAACAAATGAGTAACTTTACCAAGATTTGGTAAAGTTACTTTACATTAGATTTGATTTGAATATATTATTAAGTAATTGATTAATCGACTTATGAAGATAATGGGAATTGATCAACTTGGGAAAACATACTCGAAGCTTAACTAAACTTACATTATTTTAAGTTGGAAAGCTTTAGTGAATATTAATGCAGGTTTCTGGCTCTTGTCAGCACAAATCCTGCTATGTGTTCAGATATTACTAACATATGAAATAATGTTCCGTAACTTCACTATGCCTGCCAAATTGTACACATGAGAAATTACCAATATTAGAAATTATCTAATTTCTGTAACTCATACTGGGCAGAAAGGCACATGTTGAACCTTCCCATAGGGAATATGAACCTTCCCATAGGGAATATGAACCTTCCCATAGGGAATATGAACCTTACCATAGGGAATATGAACCTTCCCATAGGGAATATGAACCTTCCCATAGGGAATATGAACCTTACCATAGGGAATATGAACCTTCCCATAGGGAATATGAACCTTCCCATAGGGAATATGAACCTTACCATAGGGAATATGAACCTTACCATAGGGAATATGAACCTTCCCATAGGGAATATGACCCTTCCCATAGGGAATATGAACCTTACCATAGGGAATATGAACCTTCCCATAGGGAATATGAACCTTCCCATAGGGAATATGAACCTTACCATAGGGAATATGAACCTTACCATAGGGAATATGAACCTTCCCATAGGGAATATGACCCTTCCCATAGGGAATATGAACCTTACCATAGGGAATATGAACCTTCCCATAGGGAATATGAACCTTCCCATAGGGAATATGAACCTTACCATAGGGAATATGACCCTTCCCATAGGGAATATGAACCTTCCCATAGGGAATATGACCCTTCCCATAGGGAATATGAACCTTACCATAGGGAATATGACCCTTCCCATAGGGAATATGACCCCATAGGGAATATGAACCTTCCCATAGGGAATATGAACCTTCCCATAGGGAATATGAACCTTCCCATAGGGAATATGAACCTTACCATAGGGAATATGAACCTTACCATAGGGAATATGACCCTTCCCATAGGGAATATGACCCCATAGGGAATATGAACCTTACCATAGGGAATATGAACCTTACCATAGGGAATATGAACCTTACCATAGGGAATATGAACCTTACCATAGGGAATATGAACCTTACCATAGGGAATATGAACCTTACCATAGGGAATATGAACCTTACCATAGGGAATATGAACCTTCCCATAGGGAATATGAACCTTCCCATAGGGAATATGAACCTTACCATAGGGAATATGAACCTTACCATAGGGAATATGAACTTTACTGTAAGGAATATGAACCTTATTGTAAGGAAGATCAAGCTTATTATAAAGATGACCCTTACTCTAGGGAAGATGAACCTTACTCTAGGGAAGATGACCTTTACTCTAGGGAAGATGAACCTTACTCTAGGGAAGATGGCCCTTACTCTAGGGAAGATGAACCTTACTCTAGGGAAGATGGCCCTTACTCTAGGGAAGATGAACCTTACTCTAGGGAAGATGAACCTTACTCTAGGGAAGATGAACCTTACTCTAGGGAAGATGACCCTTACCCTAGGGAAGATGGCCCTTACCCTAGGGAAGATGACCCTTACTCTAGGGAGGATGACCCTTACTCTAGGGAAGATGACCCTTACTCTAGGGAGGATGACCCTTACTCTAGGGAAGATGACCCTTACTCTAGGGAAGATGACCCTTACCCTAGGGAAGATGAACCTTACTCTAGGGAGGATGACCCTTACTGTAGGGAAGATGACCCTTACTCTAGGGAGGATGACCCTTACTCTAGGGAAGATGACCCTTACTCTAGGGAAGATGACCCTTACCCTAGGGAAGATGAACCTTACTCTAGGGAAGATGACCCTTACTCTAGGGAAGATGACCCTTACCCTAGGGAAGATGACCCTTACCCTAGGGAAGATGAACCTTACTCTAGGGAGGATGACCCTTACTCTAGGGAAGATGACCCTTACTCTAGGGAAGATGACCCTTACCCTAGGGAAGATGAACCTTACTCTAGGGAGGATGACCCTTACTCTAGGGAAGATGAACCTTACCGTCGGGAAGATGCCGACGTCGAAGCTCTTGAAGAGAGTGTTGTGGTGATGGGTGTCTGGCCGCAGACACACACCCCCGCCGGTGTAACTCTCTCCCCTGTTCAAGCACCAATATGACCACTTAAACGTCACATGTTTAAGTAATAAATATATATAGATCCAGTAAGGACCCCAATATACACACAGCAGTGTTCACAAGCACAGATTTGGCCCCTCACAAGTTCGAAATTATCCCCCTAACAAGTTCAAGTTCAAGTATGTTTATTGAGATAAGCAATAAATACATCTCAAAGGGATAGAGTAGCTTAGGCTATTTCTACCCCCCTTATCCCCCTAACGACACAATCATTGTATACTGTAAAGGATATTTCATTAAAATTTTGAAGAACATATAACCCGATGTAACTGGGGAAGATCTATTGTGCAGTCTTTGAATGATTGAGGCATAGCTGGATAAACTCTTAGTGATATGTATAGGTAAATTATCCATAATTTAATTCTATTTTAGAGATTTTTAGCGCTATTTAGGAAATTTTTGTGCGGTGGGAAAGCCAGCGAGACTCACTGGTAGAAGGTCCAGGCGCTGGTGCCTGTAAGGATGATGGAGGAGACGTCAGCGGACAGGCGTCCGAGGGAGGGCATATCAGAGGCGCCGTAGAGGGTGTCCTCGGTGAACCCCTGCCCAGTATACATCGTCCAGGAGTCCTCGTTCAGCTGGAAAGGGCTGCCAGCGTACCGTAGAGACGAGGCCTGTGGGAGGCGACGCACATTTCAGACTGATTAGAACCTTGACGTGAGGTTCTAATTAGTTGATACCTGGTTGATACCTGGTTGATGGGGTTCTGGGAGTTCTTCTACTCCCCAAGCCCGGCCCGAGGCCAGGCTTGACTTGTGAGAGTTTGGTCCACCAGGCTGTTGCTTGGAGCGGCCCGCAGGCCCACATATACCTGGTTGATGGGGTTCTGGGAGTTCTTCTACTCCCCAAGCCCGGCCCGAGGCCAGGCTTGACTTGTGAGAGTTTGGTCCAGTGGCCTCACTAGTTGCGCCCTGGTGAGGCCACTCCAGACCGACAACCAGAGCGCAACTCCATAGTCTCCTGAGACTGATGGATGATTGATAAAGATTAAGCCACCCAAGAGGTGGCACGGGCATGAATAGCCCGTAAGTGGTGGCCCTTTTGAGCCATTACCAGTATCAATAGATGATGCTGGAGATCTGTGGAGGCGCAACTGCACCCTGCGTGACGGGAGATGTCTCCCGGACCAAATGGTGACCAGATGGTCGTCTCCTGAGACTGATGGATGATTGATAAAGATTAAGCCACCCAAGAGGTGGCACGGGCATGAATAGCCCGTAAGTGGTACAATTTTTTTTTTCAGTATTCTGAGATTGCATTTAACCATCAAGCTGTTATCGCGGGGGAGGATACTGCTTCACAGTCTTTATGAGGGTGTCCAGCTGCTGGACACCTTTGTTGACCAGGAGTCCTGAGACTGATGGATGCCTACTCTTGTACCATTATGAATGGTGCTACGTGTTGACCAGACCACACACTAGAAGGTGAAGGGACGACGACAAGAGAAGATTAAGCCATCCAAAAGGTGGCACGGGCATGAATAGCCCGTAAGTGGTGGCCCTTTTGAGCCATTACCAGTATCAAGAGCTGATACTGGAGATCTGTGGAGGTGCAACTGCACCCTGCGTGACGGGAGATGTCTCCCGTGGGGACGACAACGTTTCGGTCCGTCCTGGACCATTCTCAAGTCGATTGTGGATTTGAGAATCGTGGATCGTCCTGGATCATTCTCAATCGACTTGAGAGTGGTCCAGGACGGACCGAAACGTCGTGGTCGTCCCTTCAGCTTCTAGTGTGTGGTCTGGTCAACATACTTCAGCCACGTTAGTGTGACTCCTCGCCTGAATATTCTTCATAACCTTCCCGGCTTGGTACCTTCTTTTGGTAATTACTTACGCACTTGTACCTTTCTGCATAGTTTTGGCATCTCTCTGATCTCGACTAGCTACACAGATTAAAAAACTAATATGAAAGTTTGAAAGTCACAAGTTCCAGTCTAACCACATGGGGTGGACGGTAGAGCGACGGTCTGACTTCATTCAGGTCGGCGTTCAATCCCCGACCATCCACAAGTGGTTGGGCACCATTCCTTCCCCCCCCCCCATCCCAAATCCTTATCCTGACCCCTTCCCAGTGCTATATAGTCGTGATGGCTTGGCACTTTCTCCTGATAATTCCCCTCCAGGGCTTGAAAATTAGAAGGATAAGGACAATACAGACACTTACAAATCTAACATAAATAACAGATAACTAATTGACGACATTTCAATATACAGATAACTAATCGGCCAAACATCAAATATTTCCTATCTGTCACTCTATTTCCTGTGTGTTTGTAAGATTGCGACAAAGTTTTTAGCGTGAGAGGCTAGAAAAAGTAGTAGCAGTGGTAATAGTAGACATCCATCAGTCCTCGGAGACTATGGAGTTGCGCTCTGGTTGTCGGTCTGGAGTGGCCTCTCCAGAGCGCAAAGCCAGGGTAGGTTGATATGGGAGAGAAGCTGTTACCCATGCAGCAGGTCCCCCCCCCCTCTCTCCAGGGCGCAAAGCCTGGGTAGGTTGATATGGGGGAGAAGCTGTTACCCATGCAGCAGGTCCCCCCCCCCCTCTCTCCAGGGCGCAAAGCCTGGGTAGGTTGATATGGGGGAGAAGCTGTTACCCATGCAGCAGGTCCCCCCCCACTCTCTCCAGGGCGTAAAGCCAGGGTAGGTTGATACGGGGGAGAAGCTGTTACCCATGCAGCAGGTCCCCCCCCTCTCTCCAGGGCGCAAAGCCTGTGTAGGTTGATACGGGGGAGAAGCTGTTACCCATGCAGCAGGCCCTCCCTCCTCTCTCCACGGCGCCAAAAGTCTCCACTGGAAAAGCAAACGCCAATACGATTGGTTCCAGCGCCGTCGCCTCTCACGCTGAAAAAGTTGCCACAAACTTAGACACAGGAGTAATCACCAAAGAACGTACCAAGCCAGAGGACTATTTAGCACAAGGAAGAATTCTCACCATATTAGCGTATTGAGAGGGAACGTCCGCTGTGAAGTCGATACCATCCAACCAGAAGACGGAACCAGAGACCTGGGTGTTGTAGTCGGGTTCTTGGTACAAGATCCACCTGCAGGAATACAGAGTTGGTGCTGTAGGAGGGATCAGCTGTAACTACTCACTGGAGTGAATGGTGTAGGTGTTGCAAGTGGGTTCCAGGATATCCACCAACTGGAGTATATGATGTAGGTGGGTTCCAGTATATCCACCAACTGGAGTGTATGATGTAGGTGGGTTCCAGTATATCCACCTACTGGAGTGTATGATGTAGGTGGGTTCCAGTATATCCACCAACTGGAGTATATGATGTAGGTGGGTTCCAGGATATCCACCTACTGGAGTGTATGATGTAGGTGGGTTCCAGTATATCCACCAACTGGAGTATATGATGTAGGTGGGTTCCAGTATATCCACCAACTGGAGTATATGATGTAGGTGGGTTCCAGTATATCCACCAACTGGAGTGTATGATGTAGGTGGGTTCCAGTATATCCACCTACTGGAGTGTATGATGTAGGTGGGTTCCAGTATATCCACCTACTGGAGTGTATGATGTAGGTGGGTTCCAGTATATCCACCTACTGGAGTGTATGATGTAGGTGGGTTCCAGGATATCCACCTACTGGAGTATATGATGTAGGTGGGTTCCAGTATATCCACCTACTGGAGTGTATGATGTAGGTGGGTTCCAGGATATCCACCTACTGGAGTATATGATGTAGGTGGGTTCCAGTATATCCACCTACTGGAGTGTATGATGTAGGTGGGTTCCAGGATATCCACCTACTGGAGTGTATGATGTAGGTGGGTTCCAGGATATCCACCTACTGGAGTGTATGATGTAGGTGGGTTCCAACATATCCACCTACTGGAGTGTATGATGTAGGTGGGTTCCAGGATATCCACCTACTGGAGTGTATGATGTAGGTGGGTTCCAGGATATCCACCTACTGGAGTGTATGATGTAGGTGGGTTCCAGTATATCCACCAACTGGAGTATATGATGTAGGTGGGTTCCAGGATATCCACCTACTGGAGTGTATGATGTAGGTGGGTTCCAGTATATCCACCTACTGGAGTGTATGATATAGGTGGGTTCCAGGATATCCACCTACTGGAGTGTATGATATAGGTGGGTTCCAGGATATCCACCTACTGGAGTGTATGATGTAGGTGGGTTCCAGGATATCCACCTACTGGAGTGTATGATGTAGGTGGGTTCCAGGATATCCACCTACTGGAGTGTATGATATAGGTGGGTTCCAGGATATCCACCTACTGGAGTGTATGATATAGGTGGGTTCCAGTATATCCACCTACTGGAGTATATGATGTAGGTGGGTTCCAGGATATCCACCTACTGGAGTGTATGATATAGGTGGGTTCCAGTATATCCACCTACTGGAGTATATGATGTAGGTGGGTTCCAGGATATCCACCTACTGGAGTGTATGATATAGGTGGGTTCCAGTATAGCCAGCTAGTGATGAAGAAACGTCCTGGACCATTCACAATCGCCTTGAGAATGGTCCAGGACGGATCGAAACGTCGTCGTCCCTTCACCTTCTAGTGTCTACACTTCCCTACACCATTCTGTTACTGGAGTATAAGGCGTAGATGTTACTTAACATTAACATGTATGTTCGTAAAACAAAGTCTTATCAAAGTGCTATTCAGCCTTTGGCCATTTTGAAGTTTTCAAATTAAACAGAATATTCAGAATCAAATTATAATAACGAGAATTCGATTCAATCTCGCAAGTTATCTTGAGATGATTTCGGGGATTTAGTGTCCCCGCGGCCCGGTCCTCGACCAGGCCTCCACTCCCAGGAAGCAGCCCGTGACAGCTGACCAACACCCAGGTACCTATTTACTGCTAGGTAACAGGGGCATTCAGGGTCAAAGAAACTTGCCCATTTGTTTCTGCCTCGTGCGGGAATCGAACCCGCGCCACAGAATTACGAGTCCTGCGCGCTATCCACCAGGCTACGAGGCCCCTATGTTAATGAGACATTATGAACGAGACGTTACAAGACGGAATAATTGCTAACATTAGCAGTTGGAGTTGTTTATGGAGTGGAAGAGGTTTATAAGGTACGTGTTGCCATCATTTACATTACCCAGCAAGCATTATACGGCAATGTTAAAAAGCGGACGTAATTGTTTTAATAACTCTAATTGAGGGTTGTTCTTGATGCTCTGGGCCCCAACCACTTGGGGTGGGTGGTAGAGAGCGACGGTCTTGCTTCATGCAGGTCGACGTTCAATCCCCGACTCTTTACAAGTGGTTGGGCACCATTTTTTTTCCTTCGTCCCATCCTAAATCCTTATCCTGATTCCTTCCCAGTGCTATATAGTCGTGATGGCTTGGCGCTTCCTCTTGATAGATGGCTTCAGATATTCAGAGACACTGATATATCTTCAGATATTCAGAAGCACTGATATATCTTCAGATACTCAGAGACACTGATATATCTTGAGATACTCAGAAGCACTGATATATCTTCAGATACTCAGAAGCACTGATATATCTTCAGATACTCAGAGACACTGATATATCTTCAGATACTCAGAGACACTGATATATCTTCAGATACTCAGAAGCACTGATATATCTTCAGATACTCAGAAGCACTGATATATCTTCAGATACTCAGAGACACTGATATATCTTCAGATACTCAGAAGCACTGATATATCTTCAGATACTCAGAGACACTGATATATCTTCAGATACTCAGAAGCACTGATGTATCTTCACTCTTCAGATACTCAGACACTGATATATCTTCAGATACTCAGAAGCACTGATGTATCTTCACTCTTCAGATACTCAGACACTGATATATCTTCAGATACTCAGAAGCACTGATGTATCTTCACTCTTCAGATAATCTTCTAACACATTAAATACTAAGTAAACCAAGACTGTTTTAACTCTAGTACAATGTTTACAATATTGTATAGAAGACATGATTACATTTTTCCACATTCGCACTCATTCAGAAAGAGTGAAGGAGAGTGAGAATGTGGGGGAGAGAGTGAAGATGAGAAAGGTCATTGTAGGTTACACCTTAACTCTTGTACACCAACGCCCAGATTCACGAAAGCACTTACGCAAGCACTTACGAACGTGTACATCTTTCCTCAATCTTTGACGGCTTTGGCTGCATTTATTAAACAGTTTACAAGCATGAAAACTTGCCAATCAACTGTTGTTATTGTTATAAACAGCCTCCTGGTGCTTCGGAGCTCATTAACTGTTTAATAATTGTAAACAAAGCCGCCAAAGATTGAGAAAAGATGTACAGGTTCGTAAGTGCTTGCGTAAGTGCTTTCGTGAATCTGGCCCCAGGTTCGTAAGTGCTTGCGTAAGTGTGTTCGTGAATCTGACCCCAGGTTCGTAAGTGCTTGCGTAAGTGCTTTCGTGAATCTGGCCCCAAGAGTGTAGAGACAAACGGTATATTGTCTTTTGTTTAGTACTTATAGTCTGCAGGTGTAGCAGAGGCACACACTCCAGGGGTCAGATTCATGAAAACACTTACGCAAGCACTTACGAACCTGGGGTCAGATTCATGAAAACACTTACGCAAGCACTTACGAACCTGGGGCCAGATTCATGAAAACACTTACGCAAGCACTTACGAACCTGGGGTCAGATTCATGAAAACACTTACGCAAGCACTTACGAACCTGGGGTCAGATTCATGAAAACACTTACGCAAGCACTTACGAACCTGGGGTCAGATTCATGAAAACACTTACGCAAGCACTTACGAACCTGGGGTCAGATTCATGAAAACACTTACGCAAGCACTTACGAACCTGGGGTCAGATTCACGAAAACACTTACGCAAGCACTTACGAACCTGGGGCCAGATTCATGAAAACACTTACGCAAGCACTTACGAACCTGGGGTCAGATTCACGAAAACACTTACGCAAGCACTTACGAACCTGGGGCCAGATTCATGAAAACACTTACGCAAGCACTTACGAACCTGGGGTCAGATTCACGAAAACACTTACGCAAGCACTTACGAACCTGGGGTCAGATTCACGAACACACTTACGCAAGCACTTACGAACCTGGGGCCAGATTCACGAAAACACTTACGCAAGCACTTACGAACCTGGGGTCAGATTCACGAACACACTTACGCAAGCACTTACGAACCTGGGGTCAGATTCACGAACACACTTACGCAAGCACTTACGAACCTGGGGCCAGATTCACGAACACACTTACGCAAGTACTTACGAACCTGGGGTCAGATTCACGAACACACTTACGCAAGCACTTACGAACCTGGGGTCAGATTCACGAACACACTTACGCAAGCACTTACGAACCTGGGGTCAGATTCACGAACACACTTACGCAAGCACTTACGAACCTGGGGTCAGATTCACGAACACACTTACGCAAGCACTTACGAACCTGGGGCCAGATTCACGAAAACACTTACGCAAGCACTTACGAACCTGGGGCCAGATTCACGAAAACACTTACGCAAGCACTTACGAACCTGGGGTCAGATTCACGAACACACTTACGCAAGCACTTACGAACCTGGGGTCAGATTCACGAACACACTTACGCAAGCACTTACGAACCTGGGGCCAGATTCACAAAAACACTTACGCAAGCACTTACGAACCTGTCCATCTTTTCTCAATCTTTGGCGGCTTTGTTTCCAATTATTAAACAGTTAATGAGCTCCGAAGCACCAGGAGGCTGTTTATAACAATAACAACAGTTGATTGGCAAGTTTTCATGCTTGTAAACTGTTTAATAAATGTAACAAAAGCCGTCAAAGATTGAGGAAAGATGTACACGTTCGTAAGTGCTTGCGTAACTGCTTCGTGAATCAGGCCCCAGATTCGTAAGTGTTTTCGTGAATCTGGCCCCAGGTTCATAAGTGCTTGCGCAAGTGCTTTCGTGAATCTGGCCCCAGGGAGACAGGCCTGAGGAAGGGATATACCTTACCTTGAGGTTACCTTGAGGTGCTTCCGGGGCTTAGCGTCCCCGCGGCCCGGTCGTCGACCAGGTGTAGGTGAAAATGTAGGTGAAAGTGTGTAGGTGAAGGGACTCACATGCCGGTGACTGTAACACTCTCAACAGTGTTGTCGAAGCTGAAGCTGGCCAGGTTTGGCACGGGCTCGTTAAACTCGAACCATTCACCGTTCTTGTTGGTGGAGGCGTAGCAGCGGATCTCCGCCTCCCAAGCCCGGGGCGATCCTGCAACACAGAGGATATGGGGGGAAAAAAATGTCCACTTTGGGATCGCCATAGCCCGTGTTACTTGACACTTTTGTTCAGAGTAGATGAATCTTCAACGACAAAAACAAATGCAACATATACCTTCCTAATACCATACATCATCAACTGTCATTATGCATAAGGGAGCTGGTCGGCCGAGCGGACAGCACACGGGACTTGTGATCCTGTGGTCCTGGGTTCGATCCCAGGCGCCGGCGGGAAACAATGGGCAGAGTTTCATTCACACTATGCCCCTGTTACCTAGCAGTAAAATAGGTACCTGGGTGTTAGTCAGCTGTCACGGGCTACTTCCTGGGGGTGGAGGCCTGGTCGAGGACCGGGCCGCGGGGACACTAAAAGCCCCGAAATCATCTCAAGATAACCTCAAGAAGAAGATGCTCACCATTTAGGCGTATTTCACCATTCCTGCGGTGAGTTAATACCCACAAATTCTCACTATTTTAACAGCAAGTCACAAAATTCGGGATATTAAGTGATGAGGAACTCGAGTACACTTACGAGTTGACCTTAGGTGAGCAGACCGTGGTAATTATAGTATTTACTCTCACAAGCAGTGCAACCCGTTCTCGCAAATTTAATAAGTCAATATTGACTTATTAAATATGTGCATAGGTGACATACTTAACATAATAGATACCCTTAAAAAGATTCATAGAAAACACCGACCTTACCTAACCTACTTAGTATGTTAAGATAAGCATCTTATTGCTTCGTAATTACAATTATTACCTAACCTATAATAGGTATAGGTTAAGTAATAATTGTAATTACGAAGCAATAAGATGCTTATCTTAAGATACTAACAAGGTTAGGTAAGGTCGGTGTTTTCTATGAATCTTTTTAAGGGTATCTATTATGTTTAGTATATCACCTATGCACGTAGTTAATAAGTCAATATTGACTTTACGAATTTGCGAGAACGGGTTGAGCAGTTCGGTAATAATTGACACTTGTCCTCCAAGAATGCTGAAACATCGTGGAGAGACGACGTCGTAAGGGCGTGTGTGGGCAGGGACGAAGGAGACGGGGGAGAGTGTGCTTAGAGAGAAAAAGAAGAGGTGTGTGCAGAAGGAAAGATGTCCCGAGCACCGCCGGATCACCATCCTGTACAGAAACGGAAAAGGAGAAGGGAGATCATAGGACCCCAGTTAGAGTTGAGAGAGACACCCCTGGAAACACAAACCGAAACTGTCTCTATTTTCCGCTTGTTACAACTTGCAATAAAGTTGTCACATCTTGGATTAACGTGTTTATGACGTATTAGAACGTTGTTACAACTTGCTATATTGGTGGTTATAAGTGGTTAGGTGGTGTTAAAACTTGTTCGAACGTTGTACCAACGTCGTAGTTTCGGTGTGTGTTTGGCGGGTCTTACCCAAGGCGTAAGGAGTCAGAGCAAGCAGCCACAACGCTAGAAGAGTCATCTGGCCACCACACGTAAAAGAATCACCCTCAAATCCCCCACCCACACCTTATATACAACCCCCTGCCCCTACAACTGTTGGGGGAAGGGGGGAGCAGCGTGGGAAAAAAGAGGGAGGGAAGTTGGAGAGTGGAACACAGATATGGAAGGAGGGCGGGTGAATGCCCGATATGAGAGGCCAAGGTAGTAGCATCAGTCTAAAAGCTGCTATAGTGCAAAGATGGCCATAGTGGAAAAAAACTATTTTTGAGGGGTATCTAAACAATGTTCCGATTTATCAAACACCTGATATTGGACTTGTTGACAATTTGGATACAGTCCTGTGAAGCGCTGAGCTATTTGGATAAGTCCTATGAAGCGCTGAGCTATCTGGATTCAGTCCTATAAAGCGCTGAGCTATTTGGATACAGTCCTATGAAGCGCTGAGCTATTTACATCAAGTCCAATGAGGGACTGTGCAACTCATCGTGAGGCTAAGCTCGTTAAAGAGGCGGCAGTCCCTCCCCCTCTACTACGCACGACGCACTTGTCAATTTTAACGTAATGTGTATTACAGATTTGATCTATATATATATATATATATATATATATATATATATATATATATATATATATATATATATATATATATATATATATATAGTTCTATGTATAGTTAGGTGTAGATTAGGCTAGGTGTTTGGTTTCTATTCGTGATTATATCAACCCGTCCTCAAGTCCATTCCATCCAGCGGTCGACCCCACAGACACATTCATAGATTTTTACATGCTGTTCATTCAAAACGGGAATTTTCTCAAATATAAATTAATATTATAATATATTAGCATATTGTGCATATATAGGCATAGGTTAGGTGTGTAGGTTCTATTGGCGATTATTTGTAGTACGTGGGCAACCCGTCCTCACACTAGGCTGGTTAAAGCAGCGGCCTTCCTCCCCTGACTCATTCATCAATCTTAACATACTGTGTATTAAAAATTGGTTTGTTCTCATATAAATTAATATTCTTATACATAAAAATGGTATGTATAGTTTGGCGTAGGTTAGGTTAGGTTAGGTTAGGTTAGGTTAGGTTAGGTTAGGTGTCTAGGTTCTGTTGGCAATTGGATTTGTAGTACGTGGGTGAAGCATTTATAGAATTGTGGTTCGAACAGAGGACGTGAACGAAGCACTTGTTCCGGAAGTGTTCGGACGTCATCAGTGTAGTCGTGTGTAAACCGTTTTTCATTCATAAACAGCTGAGGGTTTGGCGGGTGGATGGAATGGTCTTTGGATCTTTGTTTGGAGGACGGGCTGCCTCCAAACAAAGACACAAAGACCATTCCATCCTCCCGCCAAACCCTCAGCTGTTTATGAATAAAAAGCGGTTTACACACGACTCACAACTGCTGACGTTCGAACATATCCGGAACAAGTGCTTCACTGACGACTTGTGTTCGAACCACAACGCTGTAAATGCTTCACCCACGTACTACAAATACAAATAATTGCCAACAGAACCTAAACATCTATCCTAACTTATGCCTATATATGCACAATATGCTAATATATTATAATATTAACTTATATTAGAGAAAATTCCCGTTTTGAAGGAACAGCATGTAAAAAATCTATGAATGTGTCCGTGGGGTCGACCGCTGGATGGAATGGACATGAGTCGAGGACAGGTTGTGAGATTTGAGGTCCGTACCAGCTTTTTTTTGTTTATTATGTTACCGTAATATCCTGCTTAGCAGTAGATCCTGCCTCTTCCTTTACCGCCTACTTATCAGCATGCTATAACAAGATTTATCAACGACAACAACAATATGGGCCCAAAATGTATGGGAGTCTAGACCAACCCGTCCTCGACTCAAGTCCATTCCATCCAGCGGTCGACCCCACAGACGCATTCATAAATTTTAACATGTTGTTCATTCAAAACGGGAATTTTCTCAAGTATAAATTAATATTATAATATATTAGCATATTGTGCATATATAGGCATAGGTTAGGTTAGGTTAGGTTAGGTTAGGTTAGGTTAGGTTAGGTTAGGTGTTTAGGTTCTGTTGGCGATTATTTGTATTTGTAGTACGTGGGTGAAGCATTTACAGCGTTGTGGTTCGAACACAAGTCGTCAGTGAAGCACTTGTTCCGGATATGTTCGAACGTCAGCAGTTGTGAGTCGTGTGTAAACCGCTTTTCATTCATAAACAGGGGGTTTGGCGGGTGCATGGAATCACTTTTGGATCTTTGTTTGGAGGACGAGCTGGTCTAGACACACCTCCCCCTCCCCCCTCCCCCCTCTAGTACCCATGACACCTGTCTCAGCAGGGGGACCAGATGCCATCAGCTAACAATCGTTTACCTGCCTGCTGATTGTTAAACTCCAGAATTCGCGCCAATTATGACGTCATGGCCCATATAAAAGGGCTTGCTAGTGTCCAGCTCAACAGACTAACCTTCGAGTGCTCTCAGCTGTAACATCTACTCTTGTTGACCAGACCACACACTAAAAGTTGAAGGGACGACGACGTTTCGGTCCGTCCTGGACCATTCTCAAGTCGATTGATCACAATCGACTTGAGAATGGTCCAGGACGGACCGAAACGTCGTCGTCCCTTCAACTTTTAGTGTGTGGTCTGGTCAACATACTTCAGCCACGTTATTGTGACTCATCGCCTGCACATCTACTCTAGACCCCCGGGTGACGGTAGACGCACATAGCATCTTGTATAAGGTATTACCAGCACCTTTGTTATTGAATATAAATTTCACATGTATATATCTTTTTGATTGTAAGCCAAGTGGATAAGGAGTTTTGTTTTCATTATTGCTTATTTTGTGTAAAATTAGTCATTTTTTTTTATTATATTCAATGTTTGTAGCTTTTATTCTCTTTGGACCCGCAGCTCTCTCATCGTAGAGGTATCAAGCTGTTTTTTTTTTTCATTTTTTTTCTATTAATGTGCGATCTTCTTGAGTTATCTTGAGATGATTTCGGGGCTTTTTAGTGTCCCCGCGGCCCGGTCCTCGACCAGGCCTCCACCCCCAGGAAGCAGCCCGTGACAGCTGACTAACTCCCAGGTACCTATTTTACTGCTAGGTAACAGGGGCATAGGGTGAAAGAAATTCTGCCCATTATTTCTCGCCGGCGCCTGGGATCGAACCCAGGACCACAGGATCACAAATCCAGCGTGCTGTCCGCTCGGCCGACCGGCTCCCCCCGGCGATGGGTACAATACTTGCCCGAATAGCAACTGCTCTATTCCAGAATCTCATCACAATTTTTGAGATATATACAAGAGTTGTTACATTCTTGTACAGCCACCTAGTACGCGTAGCGGTTTCGGGCAGTTCCTTGGGGTCAGATTCACGAAGCAGTTACGCAAGCACTTACGAACCTGGGGCCAGATTCACGAAGCAGTTACGCAAGCACTTACGAACCTGTCCATCTTTTCTCAATCTTTGGCGGCTTTGTTTACAATTATTAAACAGTTAATGAGCTCCGAAGCACCAGGAGGCTGTTTATAACAATAACAACAGTTGATTTGGCAAGTTTTCATGCTTGTAAACTGTTTAATAAATGTAACCAAAGCCGTCAAAGATTGAGGAAAGATGTACACGTTCGTAAGTGCTTGCGTAAGTTCTTTCGTAAATCTGGCCCCTGGAATACGATCCCCGCCGCGAAGAATCGTGGTCCATCATGAATCAATTAATTCAGGTCCGGTTTCGGTCCGGATTAGGTCTTGACGATTCCTGTATAGTTCAGTTGGTCAATTATGCAATTTCAAGAGTAATTGTTTAATTGGTGTAGTTCGTGTGTTGATGTGTCGTCTAACCAATCCAAGAGCACCCGGTGTTTCGTACACACACTTCCACGTGCACAGACTGCCACGTGCACAGACTGCCACGTGCACAGACTGCCACGTGCACAGACTGCCACGTGCACAGACTGCCACGTGCACAGACTGCCACGTGCACAGACTGCCACGTGCACAGACTGCCACGTGCACAGACTGCCACGTGCACAGACTGCCACGTACACAGACTGCCACGTGCACAGACTGCCACGTGCACAGACTGCCACGTGCACAGACTGCCACGTGCACAGACTGCCACGTGCACAGACTGCCACGTACACAGACCGCCACGTACACAGACTGCCACGTACACAGACTGCCACGTACACAGACTGCCACGTACACAGACTGCCACGTACACAGACTGCCAGGTACACAGACTGCCACGTGCACAGACTGCCACGTGCACAGACTGCCACGTGCACAGACTGCCACGTGCACAGACTGCCACGTACACAGACTGCCACGTGCACAGACTGCCACGTGCACAGACTGCCACGTGCACAGACTGCCACGTACACAGACCGCCACGTACACAGACCGCCACGTACACAGACTGCCACGTACACAGACTGCCACGTACACAGACTGCCACGTGCACAGACTGCCACGTGCACAGACTGCCACGTGCACAGACTGCCACGTGCACAGACTGCCACGTGCACAGACTGCCACGTGCACAGACTGCCACGTGCACAGACTGCCACGTGCACAGACTGCCACGTGCACAGACTGCCACGTGCACAGACTGCCACGTGCACAGACTGCCACGTACACAGACCGCCACGTACACAGACTGCCACGTACACAGACTGCCACGTACACAGACTGCCACGTACACAGACTGCCACGTACACAGACTGCCACGCACACAGACTGCCACGCACACAGACTGCCACGCACACAGACTGCCACGCACACAGACTGCCACGCACACAGACTGCCACGCACACAGACTGCCACGCACACAGACTGCCACGCACACAGACTGCCACGCACACAGACTGCCACGCACACAGACTGCCACGTACACACAAACCTAATACCACATTACGGCGGTGTTAAAATCATCTATGAACAATATCCTCAGGGGGAATGAAGTAACTAGTGATAGTGTGGGGAGGACTTTGAAAAGCCGCCGGCTTTCTGTCCCCGTTAAGGCCACTAAAGAAAGATGGCGTCCCTGAGGTCAAATTATCAAACGGCCTCAAATGCGTTAACAATAATATAATTTTGTGTAGTTTTAAAGTACCCAATGACTATCCTGTGTCCCCATAAAGCATAGTTTATAGGAGATGCCTCGTATGGACCAATAGGAGGTGCCTCGTATGGACCAATAGGAGGTGCCTCGTATGGACCAATAGGAGGTGCCTCGTATGGACCAATAGCAGCTGCCTCGTATGGACCAATAGGAGCTGCCTCGTATGGACCAATAGGAGGTGCCTCGTATGGACCAATAGGAGGTGCCTCGTATATGGGCCAATAGGAGCTGCCTCGTGTATGGGCCAATAGGAGCTGCCTCGTGTATGGGCCAATAGGAGCTGCCTCGTGTATGGGCCAATAGGAGCTGCCTCGTGTATGGACCAATAGGAGGTGCCTCGTATGGACCAATAGGAGGTGCCTCGTATGGACCAATAGGAGGTGCCTCGTATGGACCAATAGGAGCTGCCTCGTATGGGTCCAATAGGAGCTGCCTCGTATGGGTCCAATAGGAGCTGCCTCCTATGGACCAATAGGAGCTGCCTCCTATGGACCAATAGGAGCTGCCTCGTATGGGCCAATAGGAGCTGCCTCGTATGGACCAATAGGAGCTGCCTCGTATGGACCAATAGGAGCTGCCTCGTATGGACCAATAGGAGCTGCCTCGTATGGACCAATATGAGATGCCTCTTATGGACCAATAGGAGGTGCCTCGTATGGACCAATAGGAGCTGCCTCGTATGGACCAATAGGAGCTGCCTCGTATGGGGTCCAATAGGAGCTGCCTCGTATGGGTCCAATAGGAGGTGCCTCGTATGGACCAATAGGAGGTGCCTCGTATGGACCAATAGGAGGTGCCTCGTATGGACCAATAGGAGGTGCCTCGTATGGACCAATAGGAGGTGCCTCGTATGGTCCAATAGGAGGTGCCTCGTATGGACCAATAGGAGGTGCCTCGTATGGACCAATAGGAGGTGCCTCGTATGGACCAATAGGAGGTGCCTCGTATGGACCAATAGGAGGTGCCTCGTATGGGGGCCAATAGGAGGTGCCTCGTATGGACCAATAGGAGCTGCCTCGTATGGACCAATAGGAGCTGCCTCGTATGGACCAATAGGAGCTGCCTCGTGTATGGACCAATAGGAGCTGCCTCGTATGGACCAATAGGAGCTGCCTCGTATGGGGGCCAATAGGAGGTGCCTCGTATGGACCAATAGGAGCTGCCTCGTATGGGGGCCAATAGGAGGTGCCTCGTATGGACCAATAGGAGCTGCCTCGTATGGACCAATAGCAGCTGCCTCGTATGGACCAATAGCAGCTGCCTCGTATGGACCAATAGCAGCTGCCTCGTATGGACCAATAGGAGCTGCCTCGTATGGACCAATAGGAGGTGCCTCTTATGGACCAATTGGAGCTGCCTCGTATGGGGGCCAATAGGAGCTGTCTCGTATGGACCAATAGGAGGTGCCTCGTATGGACCAATAGGAGGTGCCTCGTGTATGGGCCAATAGGAGGTGCCTCTTATGGACCAATAGGAGGTGCCTCGTGTATGGACCAATAGGAGGTGCCTCATGTATGGGCCAATAGGAGGTGCCTCTTATGGACCAATAGGAGGTGCCTCGTATGGACCAATAGGAGGTGCCTCGTATGGACCAATAGGAGGTGCCTCGTATGGACCAATAGGAGGTGCCTCGTATGGACCAATAGGAGGTGCCTCGTATGGACCAATAGGAGGTGCCTCGTATGGACCAATAGGAGGTGCCTCGTATGGACCAATAGGAGGTGCCTCGTATGGACCAATAGGAGGTGCCTCGTATGGACCAATAGGAGCTGCCTCGTATGGGGGCCAATAGGAGCTGCCTCGTATGGACCAATAGGAGCTGCCTCGTATGGGGGCCAATAGGAGCTGCCTCGTATGGACCAATAGGAGCTACCTCGTATGGACCAATAGGAGCTGCCTCGTATGGACCAATAGGAGCTGCCTCGTATGGACCAATAGGCCCTCTGCAGTTCTTATTCCTCCTACTATCCTCTCTACTACCTCTTGCTTTGCTCCTCACCTCTCTTGCCTATTTATTTCTGTATCTACTTCATCACCACACATACACAGCCTCGCTCCTGTGCCAGGTAAGTCCACTACGGGCTCACCATAGCCCGTGCTACTTGGAACTTTTCTTCTGAGTAGCTGTATCTAAAACATTCCTCATCACAATCGACTTGAGAATGGTCCAGGACGGACCGAAACGTCGTCGTCCCTTCACCTTCTAGTGTGTGGTCTGGTCAACATAATTTATGCTAATTATGAATACCAATTATTCCCAATCGTCGTAAAAGTTGATGGTTGAACATTAATATAGTGGTGACGACCTCAATTGCCAGTTAGCTGTAGCCTACAATGCGGTCATTATAACTAATTGTTAAACTGACAATGATTTCATTGATAATATTCTCAGTGTTTGGGCTCGCCATAGCCCGTGCTACTTGAAACTTTTTGCTCCAGGTAGCGAATCTTTAATCAACATCTCAGTGTTTGTTTTATTAAACCAATTAACGTTCTTGGTATGGTGATAATTGTTGTAATTATGTCATTGTTGGCGTATAGGGATTTGTTATCTGAATTAATATTAGTTTGCAATACACATTAGCGGTGAAAGTGAGTGAGTTACTCATTGTTGAAATGTTCTCATTCATCTCTGAGTTACCCATGAGTGTATGTGTTGATGGCTTCATGATGGGAACACGCTTAGTCATGTCCTTCTGTCATGTCATTGTCATGCCCAACCTGTCATTATATCATTGTTAAAACCGACATGCCCTGCAATATGGATTCTACCACGACTGGGAACACTTCAAATGTCACTGAATAGTCTCTTGACCTATCACCTATAAAATACCTTGTCAGTGTCGATAAACATATTCTAATATTATAGATATTCTCTAGACATTCACTTTGTGCATGACAAGAGAAAGTAGGAATAAAGGAGTCACTTTACACACAACATGAGAGATGTGTTGTATTGTGAGGGTCCGGGGCTTTAAACATGAGGCCCTCACATAAGGCTTTAAACATGAGGCCCTCACATAAGGCTTTAAACATGAGGCCCTCACATAAGGCTTTAAACATGAGGCCCTCACATAAGGCTTTAAACATGAGGCCCTCACATAAGGCTTTAAACATGAGGCCCTCACATAAGGCTTTAAACATGAGGCCCTCACATAAGGCTTTAAACATGAGGCCCTCACATAAGGCTTTAAACATGAGGCCCTCACATAAGGCTTTAAACATGAGGCCCTCACATAAGGCTTTAAACATGAGGCCCCCACATAAGGCTTTAAACATGAGGCCCTCACATAAGGCTTTAAACATGAGGCCCTCACATAAGGCTTTAAACATGAGGCCCTCACATAAGGCTTTAAACATGAGGCCCTCACATAAGGCTTTAAACATGAGGCCCCCACATAAGGCTTTAAACATGAGGCCCCCACATAAGGCTTTAAACATGAGGCCCTCACATAAGGCTTTAAACATGAGGCCCTCACATAAGGCTTTAAACATGAGGCCCTCACATAAGGCTTTAAACATGAGGCCCTCACATAAGGCTTTAAACATGAGGCCCTCACATAAGGCTTTAAACATGAGGCCCTCACATAAGGCTTTAAACATGAGGCCCTCACATAAGGCTTTAAACATGAGGCCCTCACATAAGGCTTTAAACATGAGGCCCTCACATAAGGCTTTAAACATGAGGCCCTCACATAAGGCTTTAAACATGAGGCCCTCACATAAGGCTTTAAACATGAGGCCCTCACATAAGGCTTTAAACATGAGGCCCTCACATAAGGCTTTAAACATGAGGCCCTCACATAAGGCTTTAAACATGAGGCCCTCACATAAGGCTTTAAACATGAGGCCCTCACATAAGGCTTTAAACATGAGGCCCTCACATAAGGCTTTAAACATGAGGCCCTCACATAAGGCTTTAAACATGAGGCCCTCACATAAGGCTTTAAACATGA